>BQNB010075385.1:0-31480 GCA_026074375.1 Tanacetum coccineum
GCAACCAAGCTCCTCTATGACTAAGCTACTACAACTATAAGCAGCTTAAAAGCACCTTAAATCCATTTCTTAGCCACAAAACAATCCACATCCTCTCCTTGTCGTTTCTTTCTAGCCGAACCACACAAACACCCTTAAAACCCTTCCACGTTGCAATTCTACTTCCATAGCCTCTCCTAATCATCTCCTAGATTTTCCATATCACCACTAGCCTCTCCTAGTCATACTATATGTGTCCTAAACTTAACCATCAAGTTTCCTTGGGCCCTAAGGACTTCAAACCCTATATAAAGGGGGTAAACCCCATTCATTTAACTGACACCTTCAATCTTTCTTTCTATCCATCAAGGGAGTCCAAGGTCTGATCAAGAACACCAAGAGAGATCCTAAGATGTCCCAAGAGTAGAAAACATGTGAAGAAAGAAAGTCTTGAAGCCCTAGAGTTGTTATTATAGGCGTACGAGTAAAAGTCCATTATTTTAGCTTCCATATAACTTGAATAAAAGTCCATGAAAAAGATTAACAAGTGTTTTGCCACACTTTTACTTGAAACTTATTAAGTAACTTTTAGAAACCCTAATTTGTACATATATGTTTTTACACTAAATCAACATGGTAAAATACTTTTATATCCATTTTAACATGATATCATTAACATCATAACATATGTACAAGTGTACAAAACAATGATCACAAGTAAAAACTCTTTTTACATGTTCAAAAGTCCTAAATGGTGATTCTTGCTATAAAGACCTAACATATGCATAAAAACTCATAAAATGAAAAGATAAAGTTTTCTTAGAAAACTCTAATCTTGCAAAAATTGCTTCAATACTTGTAAACCTTTAACCAACCCTTGCAAACACCTCTGGTTATCATAGGAATGATGTATGAATGTGTGCATGGTCTTGTAAAATCAAACTATGGATTGTGTATAAAGGGGTGTTGATGCCGTGGGTTTATAAGGCAAAAAAGGAGAGAAAATTTTGATTTTTCTAAGTGTTGAAGTGTATGTTATCTTTCTTTAGGAGTGCAAGACTTATATGTATAAAAGCTAGTCAATAACACTATACAAGACAAGATGAGGGTTTTTAGGGAGCCATTGGTCAAAAGTATGGGAAGTATGGGAAGTATGGCTTCATTTAATGTGTAGAGATGTACATAAGACCATGTGGTGAATTTTTGTGATATTTCTTTGTATACATCCACCTATGTCCGGTTTTATATGTATATATGTGATGTTATTTTGTAAATTTTAGGTATTAGGTATAAATGTGGGTATTTGTTGAAGCGTAGAAAAGTTTTGGTGGTTTCGGGTATGCCTAAACGTATTTTATTACGAAACGTAATCACTTTACGCAACCAATAAAAATAAAATGAACAAAGTTAATAATTATCCTCAAAATAATTACTTAACACTTGCTTGATGTAAACCTTTAATTGTTTGATGCCCGTTTACATTGAATGATCATTTTTAGCTTACGCGATTTAACTTAACGTTTACGATTAACAGCAAATGCGTACAATACTAAAAATACATAGTTGATTTATTGACGATGTCAATAACCCTAAAACACGGGGTGTTATAAAAGTTGTAAAAGAAAAGGAACAATTGCATAAAACAATAGATTCATGGAAGGATTCTTCTAAAAACCTTTGGAAATTAGTTGATTCTGGTATGAGTTCAACTAGTAAAGTTGGCTTAGGGTATGAAATAAAATCAAATGATGAGGTTTTAAGCTATGAGGAAGAAATGAATTGTACTGTGTTTAATTGTACAGAAGAAGACTTCATTGACAAACCTTTGTACAGTAGATTTTCAAAGACTGATTGTTTCAAAGGAGTTCCACATCTCTTAACTGGGGACTATACTCCTAAACCACAATAGGAAATTGATGAATCTTTGTATGTTTATGGTAAAAAGGGACCTCAAAAGCCTGAAATTAGTGTCTTAGATGACACATTCAGTGAGAATTCTGTACAATAATGATAAAGTCGTGTTGAACCAAACCAACTGGAATCAAAAGAAGTTGAACCTAGTTGTGTAACACACGTAAAAACTCCTAGGCAACAAATGAAAAATCAAGAGACACATAAAGTTAACAGAAAGAATTGGGATGAAATGATGGAAAGAAAACTAGGGGAAGGTTACTCTTTCATCAAGAAAAAGTGTTTTGTTTGTGGCAGCCTAAGTCATTTGATCAGAGATTGTGACTTTTATGAAAAGAAAATGGCAAGAGAGGCTGAGCTTAAGAAACAAAGGGTTTTTAATACTGGTAATGGGGTGGCCAAACCAGTATGGAACAATGCAAACAGGGTTAATCATGCTAATCACTTTGTACCTAGACCAGTACAACTCAATACTGGTAGGGCAAATGTTAATTCTGTTAGGCAAAATGTTAATTCTGTTAGACCTAATGTTAATACTGGTAGGGCAAATGTTAATTCTGTTAGGCAAAATGTTAATTCTGTCAGGTCTAATGTTAATACTGGTAGTTTTAATATTAATACTGTTAAAGCTAAACAACCAATACATACCAGTAACTCAAACAGTTTTAGTCCTGTAAGACCCCAGGTGAATAAGTTTAATCAAAGAAGTCATTTTTCAAAATCACATTCACCTGTGAGAAGACCCATTGTTAGAAATACAGCAAAAATGTCTTATACTCATGCTGTAAAGGGAAATTGGGGCACTGCTGTTAAGACCTCAGCAGGTTATAATTGGAGGAAAACTAGACCAAACTCCAATTGTAATAGTGGATCCAATTTTATTCGAACTGTAAATGCTAAAGGACCACAAGGCAGACCCAAGCCTGAAAAGGCCTGGGTCCCTAAGAGAAACTAATTTCTCTTTTTCATGTGCAGGATCATCCACTCAAGAACATGGAGGACAGAGGTATATTTGATAGTGGATGCTCAGGGCACATGACTGGTAACAAGGATCACCTGGATGATTTTGAAGAATGCAAAGGGGGATCTGTTACCTTTGGAGGTAGCAAAGGCTACATAACTGGTAAAGGCAGAATAAGAGTTGGTAATTTAGATTTTGATAGTGTGTCTTTTGTAAAAGAACTTGGGCATTTTAATCTTTTCTCAATATCACAAATATGTGATAAGCAGCACAAGGTTCTTTTTACTGAAACTGAATGTCTTGTTGTGTCTCCTGACTTTAAGATGCCTGATGAAAATCAGATACTTCTAAAAGTCCCTAGGCAACACAATATGTACAGTTTTGATATGAAGACACCTTCTCTCACAAAAGATTATGCTTGTTTGATTGCAAAAGCCACATCTGATGAATCTAAATTATGGCACAGGAGGTTAGGTCATATAAATTTTAAAAACTTAAACAAACTTGTGAAGGGAAACCTTGTAAGAGGTCTACCTTCTAAGGTTTTTAGAAATGACCATACATGTGTTTTTTAGTTTGAAGGACAGAAGGAAAGAAGGATATCATGCTGGTTCAAGTGTATGTAGATGATATCATTTTTGGCTCTACTAGAAAGTCTTGGTGTGATGAATTTGAGGCCTTGATGAAAGGCAGATTTCAAATGAGTTCTATGGGTGAACTCATATTCTTTCTTGGATTGCAAGTCAAACAAAAGACAGATGGAATTTTTATTTCTCAAGACAAGTATGTTGCAGACATGCTGAAAAAGTTTGACCTTGCAAGTGTGAAAACTGCAATAACCCCAATGGAGACCAAGATGGCATTGACAAAAGATGAGGAAGCTGATGAAGTGGATGTACACTTATACAGATCCATGATAGGTTCTCTCATGTATTTAACTGCCTCTAGGCCTGATATAATGTTTGCAGTATGTGCTTGTTCTCGTTTTCAGGTTACTCCCAAGACTTCACACCTTAATGCTGTGAAGAGAATCTTTAAGTACCTTAAGGGCAAACCCAATTTGGGCTTATGGTATCCTAGAGAATCATCTTTTGACCTAGAAGCCTACTCAGATAGTGACTATGCTGGGGCAAACCTTGACAGGAAATCCACAACTGGTGGTTGTCAATTTCTTGGAAGCAGATTAATTTCATGGCAATGCAAGAAACAAACTATCAATTGGTACCTCTAACAGAAGCTGACTATGTAGCTTGCAGTTGTTGTGGACATAGTGTTGTGGATTCAAAATCAAATGCATGGTCTATGGTTTTCTATTTCATAATATACCAATAATCCACATTGATATTGAAAGCACCATCATGCTTATGAAAGAATCTGTGTATCACGCCAGACATGCAGCGACATAGAGATCAGGACAACCAACTTATACGAGATTCTTTGAGATAGAAGTCATTAGGGTAGATGAAAATTTCACACAGATCTTCAATTATAGAATGCAGCTATTGACCATAGGCTTTTGATGGACCAAGGTTTATTTCTTAGTGGTTAATATTGGTATGATAAATCCATAGCTACATTTAAGGGGAGGATTAAATGTATAGTTTGTAATTTAGATAGGTTATATTAATTCTAGTAGTTATTAGAATACAAAAGACTAGTAGCATAGTGTTTTCGAATAGTTTTGTAGTATGTTTTGTGTGTGGCTTAATGTTTTCAGGTTATACTTGGATTGCACGAAGGATTGGAGCATGGATTAAAGTAGAACTGAAGTTGTGCAAGAGTTAATTCTGGTATTGTCATAATTAATTCTGGTAGTTTACTACTTAATCCTGGTAAGCTTATTGTTAGTTCTGACAATATGAGGTTAATACTGGTTGACCAGACTTAAGTCTGGTAGGCCAATATTAATACTGGTAACTAGTCGTTAGTACTGTTTGGTCTAACAACTTTGACTTTTCGTTAAATATGACCGTTAGGGCAAATTGAGGGGTATATTTATGTGGATTAATGATACCATTGATATAATTACTGTTTTAACTCCACACTATATTAAGTTTTCTTTCATTAAAAAGAGACTATTATTCTCTGGGTAGTTACCATTTGAATTAATTTTTTTCGCATATAAAGTCAATTAACAGATACAATCAGTACTAAGAGTCAAACCCAGTTTGACATAACCAACAATCACAAGCTCTTTACTACAATTTTAAAGAATGGCTTCCATGAAATACTGCGACAAGCATAACCAAGTATGATTCTTAAAGAAACCTGAAGAAAGTACAAGGTTTGCAGAGATAGTAGGTTTTTTTAAGAGGATCGATATAGGTATCCTTGACACAACAATCCCACTATCCATGGACTCCATAGTCAAAACAGGTGTTTGGCAACTGAACTGCCTCACAATCTTGCTGATGGGACTCTAGAACTAAGAGCAACCATAGATACTCTTGAGTATACAATCACTGAGGCATCTGTTCGAAGTAAGCTTCAATTAGCAGATGCTTCAAGGATTTCCATGTTGCCAAATACAGAGATTTTTAAAGGGATGGGTAATATGGGGTATCCAGCTGATGGTACTTTTACATTTTGGAAAAGTCATTTTACACCCCAATAGAGATTTTTAGTCCATCATAATTTACGTTGTATGAGTCCTAAGAGTGGTGGATGGGATCAATTTGGTAGCAATCTTGCGACTGCTTTGATTTATCTTTCTACTGGCAGGATTTATAACTTTTCAAAATTAATCTTTGATGGAATGGTGGCAAACTTGAAAAGTAAAACTAAGTTTTTGATGTACCCTCGATTTCTACAAATGATTTTAGAAATACAAACTGAGAGTAAACACCCTTTGTTTTGGCTATTGTATTGACCAATAAAAGATTTTTTGGGAACAGAATATAGGGGTTTTTGAGGGGTACCTAGACCTTTTGCCTGCAATGTTGCCCGTTGTTGCTGTGGTTCTAGTGCAGGACAAGCAGAATCAAGCAGTGTAAACCAATCATCAGTCTGAAAAATATTACCTCTTTCATCTCACCCACTGTGAGATATGCAACCACTGTGTTCTGATCCTACACTTGTTGCGGAACAAATAGAATCTCACCCTTCATCACTTACACCAGACCTGTAACGGTGTACCCTATGTTGTGCAACACCTTTGAGCAACTATCACCTATAACACAACCACTTTCACCTAGATAGGAAACTAAAGTTCCACAATTACAAGATCCTACTCACCCTTATGTGGCAGAAGAAAGAACTATGACAGTAGATGACCTACTTCAATTGGTTCCCAAGTTGATCACAAAGGTTGATACTTTGGAGACAGAACTAATGCAGACTAAGTTAACCATGGGAAAAGCACTTGTGAAATTGGTGAAAAAGGTAAAGAATATGGAAGATGTTCTTAAAAGGAGACATGTGGTTCTACCTGATTCAGAGGATGAGGATGCTAAAATTTCTTCCAAACAGGGGAGGAAATGTTCAAGAGGATGTTTGGATGATATGGTTAGGAATATGATGTAGGGATAAATCAGAGGTTTTTAAGACTCCTAACACAAGGCAAAACTTCAGGGGAGGAAGATATTCAGGTCCCTACACCTTGGGAAGCAGCTAAAACTCTGTCAATGGTTGCTTCTCAGAGGTCAAAGTCAGTTGATAAGGGTAAAAGATACAAGAGGAGAAAAGAGTCCAAGGGAAAAGACATTGATATTGGCTTTGAAGATATTAGTACTCGCTTTGAAGATATTAGTACTAGCTTTGAATATATTAGTACTGGCTTTGAAGAAGTTAATATTGGTAGCCTAGGAGTTAGTACTGGTAGTAGACCAGTTAGTTCTGCTAGAGGCCAAAGGGAAGGAAAAGCTCCAATGATTGTTGAAGCGGACCAAGCATCTCCCAAAAGAATAAAGATCAAATTCAACAAGAAGAAGTTAGTCTTGCAGAAGCCATAAGAGTGACAAAACTCTAGAGGAAGAAGAAATAGCCAAACAAGTTCCTTTGGATGCTTAATTGGCTAAAATGATTGGCAAGAGAGTAAGAAGAGTTAACTGAGCAACAAAAGAAAAGAAAAGCTCAAGTTCAATTTGAAGCTCAATTTTATACTAAAGAAGACTAAGATGCTATTAGAGCCAAGTTAGAAGCAAATGCTGAGTTGACAAAAGATGTGTTGGGAAAGGATTTATCTGAATAAGATTTTGCAAAAAGAATGGTAGATTTGGTGAATCAAAGAAAGAAACATTTTGCAGAAGAAAGGGCTAAGGCAAAGGGAAATAACCTATGACTAGTCACAGTGAGAATTAAATGTCAACTATCTGAACCAACCACGACACTCCAACCAAGTTTTCCCATTCATATTGAAAGAATAAAGGAACTTGGAAATGCTCTACTCAGTTCGAAGGAAGTTTTAAAAGTTTGACGAGATTAAAGAAGAGTTGAGAAGTTAGCTTAACCAGATTGATACTTTTGTTCCTATAAATATTGAAAGTAAAAGCACAGTTGAAAAGATATAGAGGATGAGCTTCAGACAGAAATTTTAATAAATAAAGGAATGATGATAAAGATGTTTCAGTTACAGAAGAAAAGTGGTAAAGTGAAAGAAGAAGAGCTGTAAAAAGAGTAGAAAAAGAAAGAATGCAAAAGGCTAGGGAAGGTATAGTATTGCAAGAGTCACACAAGGAGATTCAGAGATGTAAAGAGAAATTCAGTAGAAGCTTGAATCCTCTCCTTTGGATACAAATCTAATATTGTGGCAAATTGGAAGTTATTTCAACAAGGTGAAAGAAGCATTTATCAGAGCTTAAGAGCAAAATAAAGCTGATACAATTATATGAGCTTTGGTGCTTATGCTTAAAGATTCATAAGAGAGGATCTTTATTGAGCTGGGTATCAGTAGGGGGTTCGAATGGTGGGATCTGCCGGGATTTCTTTTTGATTTTTTTTTGTTTTTTTTGTGGTTTTTTGGGTATGGTAGAAATATGGAACAAATAGGCCTTGGTGAAGATGCTTATGACAGAGTACTTATAGAGTGATCTCAGCTGGACTATGTTTGATTACCCTTCAATGGATGTATTGCTTAGTTAGAGCTTACCTCTACAGGCTCAAAAGTGATTTGTTGGTGATTTTATGACAAGTTTGAGTACAGTGTCTACCTTAGAGGATGCAATTATTTATATGTTAGCAGATAGGTCGTATCCTCTTGTCAAAAGATGCATGCAATGATGCTTGGAAATGAAGCTTCTGGATGGAAAAATGAATGAAGTTTGTTATAAACTTTTGAAGATGATTAAGAAGCAAGCTGGTGTTAAAAAGTGATGAAGTTATCAGTAGCTGTGGAACATATGTTGGAAACTGTGGCATATATGGAAGAGAGAACGGGTTTGATGTTGGCAACCACCACACAACAAATGGTCATCAGTTTTCACCATGTTAAATAGGCATAAAGGACTGGCTAGTCCAAAGCAAACCAACTTTGGTAAAGGACTTTCAAATTTTCCGTTGTGGTTGAAGTTTTACCAAAAAACTGTATGGTAAATTACTCACCATGTTTTTTAAAACAATGAGTTAGCTACTCCAGAGCAACCGGCTACTGGTAACTAAAGAGTATTCAAATCCGTTGATAGCTGATGATTTGATAAAAATCATATGGTAATTCAACTCACCATGTTTCACGTACTAAGAGTTGAAATGGTTATCAATGTACCATGGTTTATGAACCAAACATTGGCTACTTCAGGATTAGTGGCTAACTGGTAAAGAGACATCAAATCCATTTAAATTTTCAATGATTCACCTATCTCAGGAGTTAACACACCTGGAAGTGATGAGAATAGACTGGAACTTTATGATCCTGTTGTACATATAGTCAATGTTTGCTTTTCTTATGTTGCTGAAGAGATAGTTCATGTAGCTGTGAAGTGTTTGGTCATGATTATTTACAAGTTAAGATGCTGCAATTATCAAGAAGGTGGATGCTTTAAAGAGTTGCTTGATTGAAATCAAGAAAGTGCCCATCAAGAACAGTCATCATGTTATAGTTCAAGAATAATTCCAAAACATAATGACTCATAACATCCTCAGAAGTCATTAATGATGAAGATTATTCAGGAAATTTTAAGTTCACAAGTGAAGATCAGTTAGGGGGGATTGTTAGGAATTATTGTAAACAGACTTAAGTCTGGTAGACATAGTTAAGTCTGCCAGTACTAAGTTAGTTTGGCTGAGAGTACTATAGTTAGTTTACTAGCTTCTCTTGTCTAGTTTAAGTCATGTATGTAACGTAATAGTTATAATAGTTATCTTAGAGATTATCTTAGGAAAGGATTATGCCTTTATCCTTTTACGAGTTTGTAAAGCCCATTTGGGCTTCCATGGTGTATAATAGGAACCCTACGGCCTTTGGGTTTGAGATATAGAAACCCTGATAAAATTAGTAGAAAATAGCAAAGTTTTACAAATGGCTAAACAGATCCAAGACGTTGGGACCAAACGGAATGATTGTCGATCAAGGTGTTATTTGATGCTTAGGCCGCTGTGATGTGAAGGAAACCGATTGGCGGAGACAGCCATAATTTGGGAACAGGTGGTAGAAGGATAGAACGAGTTGCTACGAGCGTGCACTTACCTATACTTCCTTGAAGTGCCAACCTCTATTTTTTCAAAGGCACAGAAGGAGTTGTCGAATTGATTCAATGGTTTGAGAAAATAGAAACTATGTTCAACATACCCCAACTGCTTTGTGGAAAACCAAATCAAGTTTTCCACTTGTACTATTCTTGCAGGTGTACTAACATGGTGAAACTCCTATGTTAGGACTGTTGGCCATGATGTTGCGTATGCAATGACTTGGACAGACCTGAAAAAGAAGTTGACTGACAAGTACTGCCCGAGGGGCGAGGTTAAGAAGATCGAGGCTGAGTTGTGGAATTTGAAGGTGAAAAGATAGGTTACAACCAACTTTTTTAGGAACTAGCATTGCTAACTCACTTTGTTAGAATGTTTCTGAAGAATCGGAACAAGTGTAAGAGATATGTCAGTGGTTTGCCCGACATGATCCACTGAAGTGTAGTAGCATCAAAGCCTAAGACAATGCAAGAGGCGATTGAAATAGCAACTGAACTGATGGATAAGAAAATCCATACTTTTGCTGAACGTCAAACAGAGAACAAGAGAAAGCAACATGATAACCAACAACAACAACAACAACAAAACAAGAGGCAGAACACTGGCCGGGCCTACCAGGTAGGGTCTGCGGTGAGATGAAACCTTTACGGGAGATCAAACCCTCTATGCTCAAAAGACAAACTATTCCATGTCGGTCCGTTGTGCTCCAAAAATGCCACAAGTGCAAACGGTTAGCCATCTGGCTCGTGTGATGTAGGAGTCGAAGTACTGCCATATGCCAAACATGCTATCAACCAACAAGGGCACTGTAGGCAGGTCAGAAACCTGTTGCTATGAAGTAGAGACATGGACATTTCAAGAGAGATTGTCCAAAGCTGAAAAACAACAACCGTGGTAACCAAGGTGGAAATGGCAATGCTCTAGCGAAAGTGTATGTGGTAGGCCGTGGCAGGTAAACCCAGATCAACATGTCATTACGGGTATGTTCTTCTTTAAACAATCCGCTTTGCTTCTGTCTTATTTGATACTGGTGCTGATAGAAGCTTTGTGTCTACTGTATTTTTGCTCCTTAAATTGATATAAGCCATCTACCTTAGGATCTTTATTATGATGTTGACTAGCTGACGAAGAGAAAAAAATTGGGTTAAACCTATATTCGGGGTTTACATTACTTTATTAAATCACCCATCTCAACATAGACTTAATGCCCATAGAACTTGTAGTCTCGACGTCATATCGGTATGATTGGTTGCAAAGTACCAAGCCATCATTTGTTTTGCAGAGAAAATCGTTGTATTCCTGGGGAAACGAAATGTTAAGTTGTTATTCGTAGTGACAAAAGAAATTGGGGAAATGAGACTCGTTTGAACATCATCTCGTGCACTAAAACACAGAAGTACATGCCAAAAGGATGTCCTATCTTTTTAGCACATGTTACTACAAAGGAGACTGAAGACAAGTCAGAGAAGAAGCGACTTGAGGACGTACTGATCGTTCGAAATTTTCTTAAAGTATTTTTCCCGAGGACTTTATGGGTCTCCCTCCGACTAGACATGTGGAATTCCAAATCGATTTTATACTTGTGTGCACTGTTGTAGCACGGGCACCTTATCGGTTGGCCCTATCCAAGATGAAAGAATTGTCGGACCAACCCCAAGAACTTTCTGAAAAGGGCTTCATAAGACCCAGTTCCTCATCTTGGGGAGCTCTGGTCTTTTTGTCAAAAACAAGGATAGATCGTTTCGAATGTGCATTGACTACCGAGAGCTGAATAAGCTAAAGGTGAAGAATCGTTATCCACTCCCAAGGATTGACGATTTATTTGATCAACTACAAGGATCTAGTGTTTATTCTAAGATAGACTTGCAATCAGGTTATCAACCAGCCTGCGAGAGTCACGGGAAAAGAAAGGATATTCTGTATGACGGCAATTCAGGAACTCGATTGGTCATTATGATTTCCAAGTTAATACCATTTGGCTGACAAACGCATAGCGGTATTTTTGGATCTCTGAACCGCGTGTGCAAGCCATTTTTGATATAATTTATGATGTCTTTCATTGGACGATTATCCTTATCTACTCCAAGAACAAGAAGGACACGAAGAAATCTTAAGGCTTATTCTGGATTGCTAAGAAAGATAAGTTGTATGCTTAATTCTCTAAATGCAAATTTTGGCTTCAAGGTAACAAGTCTTAGCACGTGATTGATTGTCAGGATTCAGGTGGAATCCCGCCAAGATCGAATACATACTAATATTGGGCATTTCCTAAAACACCAACGGAGAAGATTCAAAAAAATGTTTAGGTTTGCTAAGGTATTATCGAGTTTCATCGAAGGAATTTGCAAAGATCGCCAAAGCCAATGACCAAGCTTATCTTAAGAAGGTCAAAGTTATTTTGGGGCGACAAACAAGAGACAGCATTTCAACTGTTGAAGCAGTTAGTTGGGTAGTGCATCAATTATGGCTTTACCTAAGGAAGCAAAGATTTTATCGCATACTGGGATGCTTCAATTAATGGTTTCAGGCTCTGTGTTAAGGCAATAGAGTAAGGTGATTGCATTTTGCATCACGCCAATTTAAAGATTCACGAGATGAACTATAACGACTAATGAATTTGGAAAATTGGTGCAGTGGTGTTTGCTCTTTAAAATTCTGGAGACACTATCTGTAGGAACCAAGGGTTTTGGTTAAAATCGGTTGTTACAGATCACAAGAGTTACAACACATTCCTGATCAAAATGAGCTGAACATGAGACAACATCGTTGGTTAGAGTTGCTCAGTGATTACGATTGTGAAATCCGTTATCACCCGAGAAAGGCAAATGTTGTTGCTGATGCTCTGAGCAGGAAAGAGAGAATAAAGCCATTAAGAGTTCGAGCCTTTAGTCATGACTATTGGTTTTAAACCTCCTTAAGAGAAAATCTTGAATGCTCAAACTAACGCACGAAAACCAGGAATACATCAAGAATGATAGACGTTGGAGAGGGTATGTTGGTTGAAAAATCTAAGGATCTAGAGAAACTTAGGAAGGAAAAGTTGGAACCCCGTGCGGATGGAACTCTATGCTTAAATGGCAGGAGTTGGTTACCCTGTTATGGTGATTTGCGGACTGTGATCATGCACGAGTCCTACAAATCAAAATACTCTATCCATTTTCCGGGTTCTAACAAAAATGTATCAGGGACATGAAGAAGGTCTTAAGAAGTTATTTTGGTGGCCTA
Source organism: Tanacetum coccineum (assembly GCA_026074375.1). NCBI lineage: Eukaryota > Viridiplantae > Streptophyta > Magnoliopsida > Asterales > Asteraceae > Tanacetum > Tanacetum coccineum. The sequence continues at coordinate 12,695 of BQNB010075385.1, forward strand.
ATATCGAAGGCGTCTTTGACCTATTTTGTTAGCAAAATGTTTGACTTATGCTAAGGTCAAGGCTGAACACCAAAGGCCATCAGGATTGTTGGTGCAATCTGATATAACTCAATGGAAGTGGGACAATATCACTATGGATTTTGTCATGAAACTTCCTAAGTCATCACAAAAGGGCTAACGACACCATTTGGGTTGATTGTTGACCCCCGACTACTAATCGACAATCTTTGTGCCAATGAAAGAAACTAATCATATGGAAAAGTTGGCAAGGATGTACCTGAAAGAGGTGGTCATGAGGTATGGGATACATGTCTCAATCATTTGTGATCATGACCCTAGATTCGCTTCAAATTTCTGGAGGTCACTTCAAAAGGCTTTGGGTATTAGCTTGGATATGAGTACTATGTACCATCCACAAACTGACAGACAAAGCAAGAGGACTATTTAGACTCTTGAGGATATATTGCGTGTGTGTGTGATCGGACTTTTTGGATAAGGTCTAGGCTAAACCATTTTCCATTAGTCGGTGTTATATAACATAGTTATCATGCTAGCATTAAGGCAACACCGTTTGAAGCACTTTACAGGCAAAAGTGCCGTTACGCCTGTTTGTTGGCCGAGGTTGGTGAAGTTCAAAACTCACTAGTCTAGAATAGTTCAGGGAGTCACCCGAGAAAATCATTCAGCTATCAAGCAATAGAATTCATAGCCCGCACGTGATTGACAAAAGAGTTACGTCCAATTTAAAGCGTGTATGCGATGGAATTTCAAGTTTGAGATTGAGTTATGCTCAATGGTTTCGCTTGGAAAGAAGTATTTTGGCCAAACGGGGAAGCTAAACCCCAGATTATGTTGAACCTTTCAAAGTATTGGGAAAAGGTTGGGAGCGTTGCTTACAAGCTTGAACTTCCTTAAGTGCTAAGCAGGGTTCACAATAGCATTTCATGTATCCAACTTATAGAAGTGCGATGACGTAGAACCATTTAGCCTTTCTGTTGGATGGACTACACATGATGACAAGCTTTTTTTGTCGAGGATCCCGTCAAAATCATGGATCGTGAGTCAAACGGTTGAGGCAAAAGCCTTGTTCACATAGTCAAGGTTGGAGGTACTCTAGGAGAGGTCCTGAGTTTACATGGGAATGTGAAGACCAATTCCGGAAGAAGTATCACCTTTTCACAAAGACTGCACCGTTGTCAAGTGTCGCGTCTTAAGCCTTGAGGACAAGGCTCATTTAACAGGGGGAAGACTATAACACCCCAGTGTTTTAGGGTCATTGTACGACATTATATAATTCACTATTTATTTTTAGTATTGTACGCGTTTGCTTTTAAATTGAAATCGTTAAGTTAAATTTTTTTTAAAAAAAAAAAAATGCGTAAGCTAAAAATTATCGTTCAAAGTATACGGGCAGCAAACAATTATAATGTTAACATCAAGCAAGTGTTAGGTAAATTTATTTGCGAGGATAATTTTAACTTTGTTCATTTTATTTTTAGTGGTTACGGTAAAGTGTTTATGTTTCACGTCAAAATACGTGAGGCATTCCTTGGAAACCACCCATAAACTTTTTCTAAGCTTTCAACAATTACCACAAATGGTATAACCAATACTTCATAATTTACAATATTTCAATACATTATATGTCTATATGGCACGGATATGGTGATGAGGATGCAAAGTATTTCTCAGTTTTAAACACATTCCTTGAAATTATAGGATGATATCACTCTTAGGGAACCAAGAGCTCACTTCTACTGGCCCTAATAGTGAAATGGACCAAGACTTTCCTATAAATCCTCCTTATGTCTTTGACTAGCCATGTGGTTATATAGGCCTTATGCTTGTAAGGATAAACACCTACATTCTTCTCCATTTACATAGAAAACAACACTTATTCTCCATTTGCTCTCATATTGCCACAGCCAAAACCCATCACCATATAACCATACATTACCAAATTTACTTTACCACATTTCCAAGTATTCCTACAACATATCTAAGATATCCTAAGGTGTTTAGAAGGTTTGGTTTGAGGTTTACAAGTGTTAAAGCAAGAAGGTTCAAGATTAGGGTTTTGTTGAAATTAGGGTTTTCTTGGTATTGAAAGCTAGGGTTTGCTTGCTAAACAAGGGTTTAGATCTTGTTGTTCATCACCACACATCATATTAAGGTTATCTAAAAGCCTTAATCTCTTTACATTTATGATTTTATGCATATATAATGTTTATATAGTTAATCATCATCTAAGGAACTTATTTACTTGTAAAATGGATTTTTTACACTTGTTTATGATTTGGTATACTTCTACATATGTTATATGGATGTTAATATCATGTTATAATGGAAATATAAGTATTTTATAAGTGTGGTTTATGTATAAAAAGTGTATATAAACAAGTTACCTAAAAAGTGTATATATAAAAAGTTCAGATTATATATAGTTTGTAGACATATAGATCTTGTTGTTTCTTGAAATAATTATTTGGAAAAAACACGGGACTAGGGACCCTAAGTATGTAGTACATGTTGAGTATTAAGTGTTTTGTAATGGATTTTGTAACCCCCAATGTATGTAAAACTTAAAAGTTACAAAATAAGTTAAAACATTATTTTTACCAAAAGACTTAAGAGTTTCTGTTTTAATTCAATAATATCATAAATTAATATAATCCTATTGATTTACATTTTTATAAGATACTACATTTCTGAGGATTCAATAAATGTAAGATAATGACAAGACTGATTTATAACGAAGGAGATACGTAATTTACAAGTTACGCAATAATAAACGCGTTTATAAAAGAAGTTTTATAAAAACTTTTTAAGTTTCACTTACTTATATTTCCCTTTTTTTTTTATTTTATACAAATGGTATTTTTCTCAGATTAGTCACTATTTTAAGATTCCAAAAACATTAAGAAATCATAATTTCTGATCAATAACAAAGGAGGTTTATGAATTTGCAAGTACGATATATATAAATTCTTTATTAAAATATATTTTATTAATAGTTACTGTTCACATCAAGGTATATATTTATTTTGAATAACATCATTAATTATATATACAAATTTTTATTACGAAGACGTGCTCGAAGAATCACTAGAAACGGAGTTTTTAAAACGAATAAGATACGAATTTACGAAGTTTTACGGTGATTAATTTTATAAAGTATATGACAGTAAAATATATTTTCACTAGGGTTTTAAAATATGAAAATGTAATATTTTGATAACTCGTCTTAATACGAGAAGCGCTTGGACTTAAGAAACGTAAGAACGGACTGAAAAAACGATAAAGTTTTACGTTCATTTTTACTAAGAGATATTTATAAAATGTGTTTTTACTCATAAATATGATTTCATAAATTACTTTTAGATGGTATGTAGCTATATAGAAATATTTTTATGTGGGATAGTTAATCGATAACCATTCTCGTGCTTTAGTACTTATCGACCTATATTTAATTAGTTGCATTAGTTATTATTGTGTTGCCATTTTCTGTTATATTGAGTAGTCATTCACTCGAGGTGAGTTCATAGCCCCACGTTTTTTCATTTTATAATGATTTACAAGTTTTGGGGTGAGAAATATGCATGTTTTACAATTAGCAAGTGGATATTTTACATTACGATTACGTGTTTGCCTAAGTAGCGATAACCCTCTGAGCCCATTATTATGAACTGTCAATTACTTGTTGTGAGTGAGAATTTATAAATAGATCTATTTAGGATTGACATCCCCGTTCGAGTAAGTCATGCTCATTATGTCGGTTTGTCGGACAATGAACGTATACCATGTCGGACATAGGATGTTGAGGGTTAGAACATCATCAAGGGCAATGTTGGCAATTTATATTGCATTCATACATGTCGAGCTTTTGTGTCATGAGCTTAGGGAGAATGCAATCACAATTTTATGTTGTTTGCTTCTGTTGCATTATCTTGGGGAAATCTTACGGTCCTAGATTATACTATTTTATAAACATTGGAATTCACAACATTATGTTTAACGTTTTTAAGCAATGTTTTGATCAGGAGATCAATAAGGTACAGACAAGGGATCATTGGGTGGCTCGTTATTTTAGAGTCATGCATTTAAGATTTGTTTGCATTGTACATTATTTAAACATTTGTTATGGATAGGGTCTTTATAATTTGTTATTTTGAAAGTGAAGGCTATGACGATTTAGTAACAAAAACACTTTACTAAATATAAATGTATCGGTTCGTTAAATGACTTTTTGATCATTCTTATATATATCTTATGTTATTGATCTATGAAGTACCACCCCTAGACCCATATTCTGTTGCGACCCAATTTGGGGGTGTTACACTACTACTACTAGCTTAGATGCAGAGCATGATAGGGGTAACATAGATAAGACCCAATCTAACGCAACACTTAATGAACCAAGTTCCTTAGGAACTAGTTCAGATAGTGGTCTTAGGCCAAGATAACCTGGGGTTTAATTTCTCAGAATAGGTCTGATATGTTATCTAAAACTTTCCAATGATATACTGCTCGCAAGTAGGTAACCACACTTCGAATATAGTGGTGAAGATAGACTAAAACTTAGGAAATTTGACGGACATATGTACAACTTTACAATCAAGAGTTCTTGCTTTGGAGACTACAAAGACCACTCAAGCTATAGAGATTACAAGTTTGAAAAAGAGTGTCAAGAAGCTAGAGAGGAGGAATAAGTCAAGAACTCATGACTTAAAAATTCTACAAGAGTTAGTTCATCAAGAAGGGTTGAATCCTCTGAAGATGAAGGTTTAGGTAAAGAGGATGCATCCAAACAAGGGAGGATATCTGATATTGATGCTAATAAAGACATTTACCTGGTCAATGTACACCATGATGAAGATATGCTTAGGGTAAATGATCTAAAAGGTGATGAGGTGTTAGTTGAGAGTGAAGGTGTTGTTAAAACTGCTGAGGAGAGAATAAATGTGGGTTGAATGAATGTGGACACCCCCAATAAAAATCCACCAACGCAGCAGGAATACCATTTGGAGGGGTGCACTTCATAGTATAAAGTACAAGTTACAGTAAAGACCTCAAAAAGGGGACCGTTTTGATAAAATGTCACATTAGATTTAAAATAAATCAGAGTAAATTTATGTCCCAATAATTCTCTTTTCACACAGTTAAAAGAGGTTTCAAAACATGATTTAGTATATTTTGAAAAGACGTGATTTTAGAAATGCGAAGGAAAAAGCCGAAGTCTTGTGTTTTGTTGATATCCACGCGTTCTCGAATGCTCCAATGCTCAGCTAGCAATATTATTAACCTGAGAGAAAAAACATGCAAAAAGTCAAACAATAATGTTGGTGGAATTCATATGGTTTAAGTAATGCAGAGTATTGAAAATAGTTCAGAATTATTTCTGTACCAGAAAAGTAGCGTATGCAACATTTGAAGAATGTTATTCGAAATCCATAGTAATGTTTCAATAAACCAAGTAATGTTCAATAGTGCACCACAATGGTTTTAATATCAGCCAACATGATAGTATTTCAAAGTATAATTCAAACACAATAAATTGCAACGAATACAATGGTATGATCTTGATTGCATTGAGCTCATGACACCGAGCCTTTGACATTAACACATATCTTGTATGTAATTCATATTTGCCCCATAACTAGGTATTTATTGCCTTTACCTAACATCTAAATACAAATTTGTCCGTTGAGTGGGTGCTCGAAAGATTCGATTCCTACCTCGGACAGGGCTGTCAAACCCAATAGATTCTATTTATTTGTACTAGCGCTCACCCATTATAGGCAATTAAACAGTTCATTGATGTGGGGTCTTTGGCAAATATCTACTCATGCAATGACTCATATTCGGGTTCCAACATACCATATAAAGTTTCTTGTGTTCAGTTTATAAACAAAAGCATGTATCAAAAGTATCGAAAATCTGTGTGTTAGGATGCAAAAGCTTTAGTAAAAACATTATTGTAGCGCTCTTAAGTAGCTAGTAACCGATTTAGTTTTTCGGTAAAACAAAGCATGTATCAACATGTATTAGAAATCAACGTGGTGATAAGCAAAGCCTTTGTAAAAGCAATTCATGTAGCGCTTAAGTAGTAGCTAACCGATAAGTTATTTTTGTTTTTTTTTTTGGTAAAACAAGGATGTATTCTCACCCAAAATAGTTTAAGAAAACCAATAAAAAATTAAAACGGTTGGGGCTATGAACTCGCTTGAGCGAAACGGTAATATCAAATGTAATATAAGAGCTGAAGTAAGACCTAAATTTTCTCCTTAAAGAGAGACCTAAAATAAAAGGCGCGACTTTAGAAAAACAATCACTAATACTTACGCGAAAAGAAGATGAATCAAATTGATGGGCCGGGGCCTTTATAAAAGTTTTACTTATGTTCCGTTCTAGCTTGGCATTGCATTCTAAGTTTTTATTGGACAAATTTTACCAAATTCAAGTGTCCACAATCTGTATGAATATGTTCATTCATACATGTTTTTACTTTACTCTTTACCCATCAATCTCACACAAAATTACCTGTTTTGGTTTTACGTCTAGTAACTTTTATTTACACATTTCTGAAATCTTTCAACTTTGTTGAATCATAACTCAAAATCCGTAATTCATACGAGTATGAGGCTTTCACCTCCAGAAATCATTTTGAGTCTACTTTTCAAAAATACAGGCCTCCACTGTCAGGGGGTCAATGTTCCTGTGTTGTAATTACCATTTTACCACTTATATGTCAAAACAGTTATATTTTTCTGATTATTTCCACTCCACGCAATTGACCATAAATCAAAATTCTATACATGCTATATAAACGTTGAGGCACCTTTGGATCGATGGTAGCTATTAAGTGTCCTTCTACAGGGAACAACTTTTTATTCAGAAAGTTAGTGCAAGATTATGGGTTTACCCCGTTTCCCAACTGAGTGCTAAAATTGTAGTTTTAGTAAATTGGACGTATCTAGCTCATCGGAGTTGATACGGCTCTATCCATTAACCACATATACCTTAGACCAACATACCAACATCATTTAATAAATTTTACAATGGTCCCTATTTCCAAAATATTTCGTAATCCATCTTGTTTTGCTATCTGATGTAAAAACAGTTTCATAACCCTATATAATCCCAATCCCTAACATCATTTTATTCTCTTTAAAATTTAACACAATGCCATAACTAATGATTAGACACATTAGTAAACATAAAAACTTAATATTTTCATAATATAACATCCATTTGCATGGTTCAAAAACGAAAAAATGATTAAAAATAAGGAATAGATCTTACTAAGGGTGGATTTGAGCTAGAGAATCAACAAACAAAAACACTCTATTCTTGCTAGGGCTGGTCCGAACCAATGCAACCCTTAAGCCCAGTGATTGACCACTTACTTAGCCCTAAAATATCACCAAGAACTATCTCAATAAAACCCCAATCAAATGGCTTCAAAGAATAACAAGGAAAAACTAGTTCATAAACACTTCAAATTTCAAGAAAACCTTCACCAAATTTGCAAGATGCAGGGGATGGTGTTATAAAGCCCTAAAATGGAGTTGGAATATTTCTTGTGAGATCGGTTGGTTGGTGATGAGTTTGATTCTCGGCATCAAGGCCAAGGAGAAGGAGAGAAAAAAAAAAACTTTTTAAAATGAGAGAAGTGAAAGGATTATTGCATGTTATGGGAATAAGAGGAAGGAATATGAGGTTATAGAAAAGTGTGAAGTTAAATAGGGTGAGTGTGGGTTTGCGGTGTGGCTGGCATTGGGCCTTGGTTTTGTAAAAAATATTTATATTTTTTTTTTGGATTTTAGTTTATAAGAGTTTTAAATTAAAGTGTTGTGTATATATAGTTTAAAATAAAGTAAGCTTTAAGGTAGAAACACGAGTTATAAGCAAGAGTTTTCGGAAACGCAGAATCACAACGGAAAATGTAAATGGGGGAAAATTATAATCATTTGGGGAACAAATATGGATTAATAAATCACTTAACGATGCGAGACGGAATAGATTTTTAATTAGGCCTTCCCGCAAAGCTAAAAACGGAAAAAATCTTTTACTAAATTGGAGTAAACGTTAAAATAATATCTTTGCTTTAAAATGAAAAATAGAAAATAAAGCTGGACGCTAATTAGTGACCTTAAAATACGGGAATGTTACAAAGAAGTTGATGTTATTATTGATGATGCTAATGTAGTTAGTGTGGTTAGTGAAATTCCAACAGTTACTACTGTTGATGAGCTAACCTTGGCTCAAGCACTTGCTGAATTGAAAAGTGCTAAACTACTAACTCAAGGAATTTCTTTCAGAGAGCCAAGTGTAGCTACTACAACAATAATAGCTGCACCAAAACCTCCACAGGACAAAGGCAAAGGTATTATGATTGAAGAGCCTATGGTGGAAAAAAAGAAGCCTATGAAGAAGAAAAAGCTAATCAGGCTTGATAAAGAAATTGCTTCAAAGTTACAAGCTGAATTTGATGAGGAAGTAAGACTTGCAAGAGAGAAAGCTGAAAAAGAACAAGAAGCCAATGTTTCCTTGACTAAGAATGAGATGAATCATCTAAGATTGAGGTGATCTATGATTTGGTCAAAGACTATTAAGCACAATGAGACAAGAAGAGTTGTCTGATGTAGAAAAGGCTACATTATTTGTACAACTCTTAGAGAAAAGAAGAAAGCACTTTGCAGCAAAAAAAAGAGCAGAAGAGAAGAGGAACAAACCACCAACTCAAGCTCAACAAAGAAAAATCATGTGTACTTACCTGAAGAATATGGAAGGAAAGAAGCCTAAAGACTTGAAGAATAAATCTTTTAATTCTATTCAGAAGATGTTTGACAGAGCTTTCAAGAGGGTGAATACATTTGTTGACTTTAGAACAAACTTGGTGGAGGGTAGTTCAAAGAAAGCAAGAGATGAGCTGGAACAAGAGGTCACTAAAAACAAAAGTTGGATGATGTTCAAGAAACAGCTGAAGTAGATGATGATCAAGAAACAGCTAAGATTAAAGAGCTCATGAAAATTGTTTCTGATAAAGAGGAAGTAGCAATTGATGCTATTCCTTTGGCTACTAAGCCTCCAAGCATTATTGACTGAAGATTCATAAAGAAGGAAAGAAAAACTATTACCAGATAATCAAAGCTGATGAAAGTTCAAAGATGTACTTAGTCTTCAGTCATATGCTTAAAAGCTTTGAAATGAAAGATTTTAAAACTCTGTGGAAGTTGGTAAAAGCTAAATATGGATCAACAAGACCAGTGGAGGACTTAGATTTGATTTTATATGGAGATTTGAAGACAATGTTTGAACCACATGTTGAAGATCAAGCATGGAAGAATCAACAGGATTACAGAGTGTTGGATTGGAAGCTATATGAATCCTGTGAAGTTTATTCCTTAAGGATGCAACATATGTACATTCACATGCTGGTAGAAAAGAGATATCCCCTACACCTGCTACAATTACTGATATGTTAAACAAGAAGCTTCAATGTGATCATTTTGTATCTTCTTTCTCATTCAATTTCACTTAATGATGTCTCACTCCCCTCTAAGTTGTGAGACCTATTTTAGATGCCTAGAAAGCCCTACCGATACCAACATTGTAACTTGTTCTCCTTTTCTTAAATAAACTTATCTGTCATCCTTATGTGGTGTATTAACGAGGAATCTGTTATTTCTTTCTATGCTACCTTATCATTTTCCTTCACTTTCTCTATTCGTTGATATCTCTTTAATTTGATTTATCCCTAATTCTGGAGTAAAATTATGAATCTTTATCTTCTCATTCAATTTCACTTCATGATGATCTCACTCCACTCTCAGTTGTGAAGAACTATTTTTATTTGGGGGGACTAGAAAGCCAAAAGACAAACCTTGTAACTTGTTTTATGTTTTTAAACTAATGGTTTCTCATATCCCTTATTATGGTGTTATAATGTGATTTTATTTCTTTCTATGGCTTACTCTCATTCATTTTAATGCTCCTTCACTTTCCCTATTCGATGATATCTCTTTAATTGGAGTTATCTCTAATTTTAGAGTAAAATTATTAATCTATCTTCTTTTATTCATTTATCTTCATATGATCTCCATCACTTAAGTTGTGAGACCTATTTTTATATGCTAAGAAAGACTAATGTTCACCTACATTGAAACTTGACTCTCTGGTTTTTTTAAATAACTTGTCTCATCATCCTTTATTGTGGTGTATAACACCGACTCTTTATTTCATACAATGGCTAACTCTCATCTTCTCCTTCACTTCCTTTATTCGTTGATATCTCTTTAATTAGAGTCATCCTTAATTCTAGAGTAAAATTATGAATCTTACTCTTCTCATTCACTTTCACTTCGTGATGACTCACTCCACTCTAAGTTCTGAGACCTATTTTATATGGCTAGAAAGCCCTAAATGATACCAACATTGTAACTTGTTCTCTAGTCTTAAATAACTTGTTCATCAACTCCTTATTATGGTGTATAACGCGACTTTTAATTCTTTCTATGGCTTACTCTCATCGATTTCTTCACTTTCTCTATTCGTTGATTTCTCTTTATTGGGATTTATCACCTAATTTTAGAGTAAACATTATTTATTATATCTCTCATTCACTTTCTCTTCATGATGATCTCCCTCCACTCTAAGTTGCTGGAAAGGAATACCACCTATTTTATATGCCTAGAAAGCCCTAACAATACCAACATTGTAACTTGTTCTCCTGTTTTTAAAGAACTTGTCTCATCATCCCTTATTGTGGTGTATAACACCGACTCTTTATTTTGTTATATGGCCTACTCTCATCTTCTTCTTTACTTTCTCTATTCATTGATATCTCTTTAATTGGAGTCATCCTCAAGTCTAGAGTAAAATTATGAATCTTTCTCTTCTCATTCACTTTCACTTCATGATGATCTCACGCTACTCTAAGTTGTGAGACCTATTTTAAATGGCTAGAAAGCCTTAAACAATACTAACATTGTAACTTGTTCTCCTATTCTTAAATAACTTGTCTCATCATCCTTTATTGTGGTGTATAACGCCAACTATTGATTTCTTTCTATGGCTTAATCTCATCGTCTCCTTCACTTTCTCTATTCGTTGATATCTCTTTAATTGGATTTATCCCTAATTTTAGAGTAAAATTATTAATCTATATCTTCTCATTCACTTTCTCTTCATGATGATCTCCCTCCACTCTAAGTTGTAAGAACCTATTAGTGCCTAGAAAGCTCCTAACGATACAACATTGTACTTGTTTTCAGTTTTTAAAGAAAACTTGTTTCTCATCCCTTATTGTGGTGTATAACCGTGACTCTTTATTTCTTTCTATGGCTTACTCTCATCGTCTCCTTCACTTTCTATATTCATTGATATCTATTTAATTGGATTTATCCCTAATTTTGGAGTAAAATTATTAATGTATATCTTCTCGTTGACTTTCTCTTCATGATGATCTCCCTCCACTCTAAGTTGTGAGTCCTATTTTAGATGCGTAGAAATCCCTAACGATACCAACATTGTAACTTGTTCTCCTGTTTTTAAAGAACTTGTCTCATCATCCCTTATTGTAGTGTATAACCCCGACTCTTTATTTCTTTCTATGGCTTACTCTCATCGTCTCCTTCACTTTCTCTATTCGTTGATATCTATTTATTAGATTTATCTCTAATTTTGGAGTAAGATTATTAATCTATAACTTCTCATTCACTTTCTCTTCATGATGATCTCCCTCCACTCTAAGTTGCGAGACCTATTTTAGATGCCTAGAAAGCCCTAACGATACCAACATTGTAACTTGTTCTCCTGTTCTTAAATAACTTGTCTCATCATCCCTTATTGTGGTGTATAACGCCGACTCTTTATTTCGTTCAATGGCTAACTCTCATCTTCTCCTTCACTTCCTCTATTCATTGATATCTCTTTAATTGGATTTATCCCTAATTCTGGAGTAAAATTATGAATCTTTCTCTTCTCATTCAATTTCACTTCATGATGATCTCACTCCACTCTAAGTTGTGAGACCTATTTTATATGCCTAGAAAGCCCTAACGATGCCAACATTGTAACTTGTTCTCCTTTTCTTAAATAACTTATCTCGTCATCCCTTATTGTGGTGTATAACGCTGAATCTTTATTTCTTTCTATGGCTGACTCTCATCATCTCCTTCACTTTCTCTATTCGTTGATATCTCTTTAATTGGATTTATCCCTAATTCTGGAGTAAAATTATGAATCTTTCTCTTCTCATTCAATTTCACTTCATGATGATCTCACTCTACTCTGAGTTGTGAGACCTATTTTATATGGCTAGAAAGCCCAAAACGTTACCAACATTGTAACTTGTTCTTCTATTTTTAAATATTTTTTCTCATTATCCCTTATTGTGGTGTATAATGCTGACTCTTTATTTCTTTCTATGGTTACTTCTCAATCAGTCCTCCTCACTTTCTTATTCGCTGATATCTCTTTAATTAGAGTTAAAATCCTCCCCGAATTTTTAGAGTTAAAATTATTAAATCTATATCTCTTCTTATTCACTTTCTCTTCATGATGATCTCCCTCCACTCTAAGTTGTGAGACCTATTTTATATGGCTAGAAAGCCCTAAAAAGATACCAACATTGTAACTTGTTCTCCTGTTTTTAAATAATTTTTCATCATCCCTTATTGTGGTGTATAACCCCGACTCTTTATTTTTGTTATATGCTTTAACTTCATCTTTTCTTTTGTTTCCTATCATTGATATCTCTTTAATTGGAGTCATCATCAATTTCTGGTAAAATTAGATCTTTCTCTTCTCATCACTTTACTCATGTGATTCTCCTCTAATTAAGTTGTGAGACCTATTTTTATATGGCTAGAAAGCCTTAAACGATACCAACATTGTAACTTGTTCTCCTATTCTTAAATAACTTTGTTCATATCCTTTTATTGTGGTGTATAACAGCGACTCTTATTTCTTTCTATGCTTAATTTCCCATTTTTATGGGGTTTTTTCCTTTTTTGTTAACTTTTCTATTTCGTTGATATCTCTTTAATTGGATTTATCCCTAATTTTGGAGTAAAATTATTAATCTATATCTTCTTATTCACTTCCTCTTCATGATGATCTCCCTCCACTTTAAGTTATGAGACCTATTTTAGATGCCTAGAAAGCCCTAACGATACCAAATTTGTAACTTGTTCTCCTATTTTTAAAGAACTTGTCTCATCATCCCTTATTGTGGTGTATAACCGCGACTCTTTATTTCTTTCTATGGCTTACTCTCATCGTCTCCTTCACTTTCTTTATTCGTTGATATCTATTTAATTGGATATATCCCTAATTTTGGAGTAAAATTATTAATCTATATCTTCTCATTGACTTTCTCTTCATGATGATCTCCCTCCCCTCTAAGTTGCGAGACCTATTTTTTTAGATGCTAGAAAGGCCTAACGATACCACATTGTAACATGTTCTCTGTTCTTAAATTAACTTGTCTCAGATCCTATTGATGATGTATAATCGACTCTTTATTTCTTTTTTTTTCTTTTTTTTTTTTTTCTTTTTTTATTTCGTTCAATGGCTAATATGTGCTTAATTACACATATTTTATACCTAATAAAACGAGCCTAAATGACCAAAAACAGACAAAAAAATACCCAAAATATGTTTGTTTTGCTTTTTGTAATGTGCAGGTATCAGATATCGACAAAAGGACGAAAAAAGGAGTCAAATTAGACAAAACCAAGCACGGATTCGAAAAGAGCTAAAAGGTAAAAAGTCAAGGTGCTCTCTCGAGTGCTCAGAAGAGAGTGCAGAAAATACACTTGAGGGGCTCAAATTGTCATTTCAAAAGTTGTATATTCATGGGTTATAAAACTACAAGGGGCTTTTGAAATTGCATTCAAGCGATAGTATAACTTGAGGGGGCTAACTGCCAACCCCCTAAAGTTATAATACACAAGGACTACCTATGTAATTAACTTATATAGGTTAGAGGGCAAATCCTGCCAAGTTTTCAATCCTGTATCACCCCAAGGACTAACAATGAAAATCCCAACCAACCTTAGGGACTTAAACTGTCAAAACCAAAACCCCTAACCGTAAAATATTTACAACTTTTACCCTTTACCCCCAAATCCATTTTTACCTCTCATCCCTAACCCCTAACCCTCATTACCCCGAGTTTAACAAAATCAAACCCAGTTAAACCCTAAATTCCCGCCAAAGCCCAAACCCCCATACTTAGTCACGGGTCTCCTTCTCCATCCTTTTACCCTGCATCCTCAATACACCATGGATCAAACTAAACCCTCACCTTCACTAAACCCCTAATCCCATTTGGCAATCCCACTATTTTCAAGACAAAGATCCAACGATGCAAGAAGTCAACGTGCACAAGGGACTATCAATGGCCAGGATTATTCTTTGGTTTGCTCTCACCACACAAACATAACTAACACAAGCTACGAAGACATTTGAGAAGCTTAAAAAAGAAGAGAGAAGACAGAGATAAAAGGAGTCTTTTTTTTATGGTGTGCAACATTGGTGTAATTTTAGTGTAACTCGTTTTAAATTACTTGTACCAGCTTATTTTTACTGAATTGTATCTTTAAAATTTCAAGACTTATATTCCTTCTAAATTAATGCAAAAATCCAAGTTTCGTTTATAAAAGTGTTTTTACTACTATTGTTACTTCCAAGCAATCATGTTTTTGAATTTTTTTAAGAGATAAGATCAATAATGCTCATGTTCACTCTTTAGTATTTGTTGTCCCTTGTAAGTATAAGTTTGTTTTCAAGCTTAACTAATCAAACAGTTACATCCATTTCTCTCACAATTCAGTACTAAGGTTTACTACTTTATGGAAGATAAGCTGGAAATGGTGAGCTTATGGTTAAGCACCAGCTTATTTTCACAAGCTGGAGGTTGATTTTAGCTCATTTGAGCATTTGGTTTTAATCCTGTCAAGCTAAGGACCAAGGTTCCAATCTTTACTCATTTAAAGTTAAATAACTGTAGCATAGCTTAATTCTACTGTCTTGCTTATTTCTTGCATTATTACTGCTTACATATGTTTATCCAGTCTTATTATAGCATAATTCTTCAAGCTTATAGTTTAAAATAGCTTAGTTGGCAATTGCATGCTTTCTGTCCCTTTTCTAGTCAAATTTGCTTATCAATGCAGCTTATAAAATAGTGCTTTTTCCCTTTAGGTTAGTGCTTAATAATGCTTGATTTTCATATAACCCCATCTGTTTTAACTACTCTAGGCTTAAATAAGTCTGTTTTGCATTTAAAAGACATTTCTAAGATTTAAGGGGGTGTTTGGGATAGGCCCAAAATGGGTCAAAACAAGGAAGGTATGGGTTGGTGTCAATGGGTTAACTTTGGCTTAAAGTTGTAAGCTCTTTTGAGACTGTTTTTCCCAAGCTTCTTAAGTTCAAAAGGGTTTTTCTTAAGTTTTACCATTAGAGTTCTCAAGTCTGTTTAGTTTTTAAAAGGTTCAAAGTGCGTATTTAGTTAAGCTGTCAAAACAGTCCTTTTAGAGTGCTTTAGGAGTAATGCTTTTCTTTCTCTTTTTAAAGTACAACTCAACTAGGTTAAGAAACCCTTGGTTTTTTTAAGCTCTTTGACTAATTCTGTTCAACTCTTTTTACGTTTTTCAAGGCCAATATGATGTCCATTTTCATTTCTAATAATCACAGGTAATTTAGTGTTTTAGGTTCTAAAAAGTGTGCACATTAAAGTACCTTGAGTCATTTGACTTCCTAAGTCAAATCTGCCAAAGATTTTTGTGTCATTATTTCAAAAAGAAAAAAACCCTTTTTCAAAGATAAAAATCAGCAGGTTTAATTAGTTTTCAGCAAATGAAATTTTGAGCATAAGCTCACCTTAAGCCCTTTTCAATCTGTCTTAGCTTAATTTTTAATTTTGAGCTTATTTGACAGCTTATTTTAAGCTGTCAAATTAGCTTCCCTTTTTTAGATTATTTCCCCTGGTGCTAAGGGGTCCTTTTTAAGCCATCTGTTTTAGCTTATTAGGGGGCCTCATCCCTAGTTTTTGGCTTTTCTAAAAATCCAATAAGCCCTTTGATAAGCCCCCTTGGTTTCAGGCCTTAAGAAGCCCTTTTTGTTGCTTATTTTTAAGCCAAGATTGTGTCCCTAAGCCTCAATATACCCTAGCAGTACTTACTCCCAAGTTAAGTACTGCTGAGGGTATTAAGCCAACTTTTGGCTTATTGAGCTTATCTCATTTGCTTATTCTTGTCCCTAGTAGTTCATATCATTTGTGTATTTAGTTGTGTGTGCTAATTTTCTTATTTTGCTTGCTTACTCTTGTGTTAACAGTTAAAGAGATTAAGCTATTTTTAAGTTTTAAGCTTAGCTAAGTCTCTGCCTAGTTTAAGCCCTTTTAAGCTTATTTAGTTGTAGACTTTAGCTCTTTAGTGCTATTTTAAGATAGGTTAGTTACTTCTTTCAGCTTTTTAGTTCAAATTCTAGCTTATTAGTGTTAAGAGTCCAAGACTTAGCCATTTTTTTGCTTTTAAGCTTGTTTAAGCTTCTGTCCATTTTTAAAAGCCCCTTTTCAGCTTATTCTTAGCTTTTCAAAAAAAGTTGTAGTTTTAAAAATTGTTAAGCTCAAGGAGCTTAACAAGTTTGGTTAAAAAAGTTTTTCATAAAAAAAAAGAGAGGAGACAAGGGGTGACCCGGGTGAGCAAGACTCGAACCCGGGCCTCTACCCTCGATACACCTCTCTTTTTGATAACAAGTGTTACCGCTGCGCCCTTGGGACTTCTACGTTAGAGTCCCAAGTGGCTTTGTATTTAACCTTGTTTTCGCCCCTTTAAGCTATAAGCTGTTTCCAGCTTATTTCGGGCTTATTTATAAGCCAAATTTTGGTTTCTTATTTTTCGTAGGATAGTTGTAGTGTCAAGTAATTTTAGTAAATTTTTCAGAATTTTTAAAAATAGTTTAGTATTTTTTATAATTTAATTTCGTTATAAGTTTTAAAAATTCATAAAAAATACAAAAATTATCAAAAAAAATATTTTTCTTTTTTAGAAAATTTTCTTTAGTCATATTTTACGTAGGAAAAATAGAAAAACTTTCGAAGGGTTAATTTTGCAAACTTTTGATTTTTAAAGAACGGGTCTCGGGTACGGTTCTTGTCTTGACTCGTTTTTGGGTCAAACAACCTCCGTTTTCAGTCTAGTTTTTTTCATTCTTCATTATTAGTCCCCTAGAGTAGTTTAGAAGTAAAAATTTCTTTGTAGGGTTAATTTTTAAGATTTTAGGTTTTTTACCCCTTGTTCGGGATTCCTGCTCTCGTTTTTCAGCTTAATTTCATAATTTTTAGGTTTTTTCTCAATCGTTTTTGTTTGTTATTGATTAATTTAGCTTTATACTCTCTCAAATCATTAATCCCATCCAAACTCCAATTTTCCGACTGTATCGATTCTCCAGCACAGCCTCGTTGGGGATAAACGACCCGGGGATATTCTATACTACTCCTCGGTTTCATTGATTGTTTTTAAATTATACTTATTATATATATTTTATTATATATGTTATATATATTTTAAGACCAATCAGAACTCGTTGTATTAAGAACCGAAGTTGGTTACCACTCTTTCGTAATCTGAGAGACTTGATCATGCATGAGTTTCATAAATCAAAGTATTCCATTCACCCAGGTTATGACAAGATGTATCAGGATCTAACGAAACTTTATTGGTGGCCTAACATGAAGGCAATTATTGCTGAATATGTTGGCAAGTGTTTAACATGCTCTAGAGTTAAAGCCGAATGTCAAAAGCCATCCGGCTTGCTGATACAACCAAAGATTCCTACATGGAAATGGGAGAGAATAACAATGGAGTTCGTCACAAAACTGCCCAGAACATCAAATGGACATGACACAATTTGGGCCATTGTAGGTCGCCTTACTATGTCCGCACGTTTCATCCCTACCAGAGAAACATTAAGTATGGAAACCCTCACAAGATTGTACATAAAGGAAATAGTCTCCCGGCATGGAGTGCCAATATCTATCATCTCGGATCGTGACAATCATTTCGCATCCAAATTATGGCAATCATTACAGGATGCTTTGGGTACTCAACTAGACATGAGTACGGCATATCATCCCGAAACCGATGGACAAAGTGAAAGAACTATTCAAACACTCGAAGATATGCTTCGAGCCTGTGTTATAGATTTTGGAAAAGGATGGGAAAAATACTTACTACTGGTAGAATTTTCTTATAATAACAGTTACCATGCCAGTATTAAGGCAACACCATTTAAGGCACTTTATGGTCGAAAGTGCAGATCACCTATTTGCTAGGCCGAAGTTGGAGATGTTCACCTCACGGGACCAGAAATAATCCATGAAACCACTGAAAAGATAGTGCAAATTCGACAACGCTTGCAAGCTGCAAGAGACCGGCAAAGAAGTTACGTAAATGTAAGGCGAAAGCCTTTAGAATTTCAAGTTGGAGATCGAGTTATGTTAAAAGTGTCACCTCGTAAAGGTGTCATCCGATTCAGAAAACAAGGAAAGCTTAATCCCCGGTACATTGAACCATTTAGGATTCTTAAAAGAGTCAGTCCAGTGGCATATAAACTTGAGCTTCCTAAAGAACTCATAAATGTCCACAATACCTTCCACGTTTCTAATCTAAAAAAATGCTTATCTAACGAATCTCTCGTCATTCCAATGAAAAAGCTTCGACTTGATGACAAACTCAACTTTGTGGAAGAACCAGTGGAGATTATGGATCGAAA
>BQNB010075386.1:0-16535 GCA_026074375.1 Tanacetum coccineum
TCGTCTAAACGTGTATTCAAAGAAGTCAATATCCAAGGGTCTAAGAAACTATTAAACTGTGTCTTGAGCACTCTAAAGGCTTTAACCGTTTGCATCTCTCTTTCTTGCATCTCCTTTTCTTCTAAATACATTCTTGATGATATCCTTTAATGGTTCTTAAAAATTATCTCGGTATCAGTTTAACGAATTATCTCGATTTCCCTAAAAATTAAATTTGAAAAATTTTCTTTTGTCAAATTTTGAAATTCACTATAAAATTCAAATCTATGTTTAGCTAAAAAATTGTGTTTGAAATATTTTAAAGCCAAATTTATCCGTAAAATATGAATTTCGACCCAAAAATTTGAATTTTTAGCAAAAAATTTCACACTTATTCCAAAATTTGAATTTCACGTAAAAAATTTATATAAAAACTAACCTCAAATTCAAATTTTATTCATGTTTTCTTGTCTAAAAACTCTTACTTTTAATCTTTAAGAATCTTTGGTGTTAAACTGAAAAGTGAATCAAAAATAAATTCACGAAAGTACCTCGGTTTTAAATGATTATCTAGGTTGATTAGGTGAACAATGCCGGTTACTAAGTTTGAAATGATATCTCGGTACTTGTCAACAATTGGCTAGAGTTTCCTTTAGGAAACCAATGGGGGAACCAAAATATTACCTTGAGCTGAAATAAAAAATCGGTTCGAGTTTCATTTTATGAAAAAATAGTGGGAGAACCTAGATACTATCTAGAACTTAGATACTACTACAAAGAGCCGAGATACTACTTATCTTGGTTGTGAGAACCGACCAAAATGAGCCAAAATAATTAACCGACTTACAAAAATTGATTAACAAAACTGAGTTAGGTTTTATGTCGATAAAAATGATAGTTTTAGTGCTTTGAAAATTTTGGATTTGGTAAGAACCGAGGTGGTACAAAACCGAGCTAAAACCACTTTTTATCAAAAACGAACACTTTTGCTTAAAAAACCTATCAAATCTTCACTATTGATGTGTAAAAAGTTATTTTGATCCGATAGAATCTTACAAAAAAAACTAAATAAATCTTTAAAACAACAAATTTTAAACATTATCTGTAAAATCATGATTTTTAAAAAGAACTATCGTAGTTGTATCTTCTAACACACGAAAATCAATTTAATAACAGTTTTGATTGTCTTTTTTGAAAACCATTCACTCCATCAATCATATATTTACTATGATATCAGTTGTAGTAACAACATATCAATAATTAGCATATGATCTTAGAGCACTAGGTGCAGTAACGCCCCCAACCTTGTTTGGCCTACGTGGCTATTGTTGGGTGCGCGTTATTTCACCGTTGAACTCATTGGTTGGGGCTTGTTGAGGGGCTCGTTTCTCTACCAACACAGCGTTGGTCTGGCAAAATTCAAAAAGACTCGACCGTTGCAAAAAGCAACGGTTATATTCCTTTTTTATAAAGAAACTTTTATGCATTATATTTTTAAAACACCCCATTTCACTCTTATAAACACAATCATACAATAATTTTAACACAAAAACAAAACACTTTCACTTTCATTTCCACACAAACTAAAAATATGAATCTGAATTCCAATGATTAGTATGAATACGGGTCTGAAGACGATGACGAAAACGACTTGTGGTTTATGATGAAAGCTATCAAGATGTGCGAGATAATGCAACAAGAAGGTGGAAGTTCAAGGACACAAACTCTTGTATACCGTGAGTATGATGATGCGGAAGCATATTTGATGCGTGACTATTTTGGTGAGCATCCAAAATATCTGGAATACAAGTTTAGATTCTGCGATCGTATGAGCCGAAAACTATTTTAGAAATAGTCGGAGGTGTATCTTCTTATAATGTCGATCCTCTTCCCGATCACTTTAAATTCTTTAAATTCCATCCTATTTGTATGGGTCAAATGAGTTTAAGTGTTATTGTGAAATGCACTTCAGTCATACGCCAATTGGCATACGACACAACACCTGATGGATTTGACGTATATTTACATCTTGGTGAACATACTGCACACGATTGTCTTGATAACTTTGATAAGTGCATTATTGATTTGTACATGCCTGGGTTTTTACGGAAACCGGACTATAGCGACATCCAAAATTTATATGCCGCACATAACACAGTTCATGGTTTTTTGGGAATACTTAGAAGCATTGATTGTATGAAAACTTAGTTGCCTACACTTAATGGTTTTTTCCCAAGTGAGAAGGAGCCTAAGCAATGACTTAAAACAAATTAAAGATGAAAATGAAAACTTGGTTGCCTACACTTAATGGTTTTTTCCCAAGTGAGAAGGAGCCTAAACAATGACTTAAAACAAATTAAAGATGAAGATGACGTAAGTTTTACATGTAAAACTTACGAAGATTATAACCATTCCAGGTTCTATCAATAGAGTCTCTTGAAAGCGTTTTGAGCTTGTAGGCTCCGTTAAATTATAAATTTAGACATATATGTAAAGGCATCCTTATCTTTGTATTCTATAGAGACCAAGCTCTTTTATTTTGCCTATGGAGACGAGGCTTTATAAGATAAGGGTATGCATTTATTTTAGTGAAGCTAGGCTCTTCAAGTCGAGACTTAAGTAAGATATTAGCAGGAATAAGGCTCTGCAATCATGTTCACGAAGATAAGACTCTTTGGTTCTAGTGATTAGGCGAGGCTGTTGATCCCACTTGAATAGATCTTGCTTAGCTTGTAAAAATGCTTAGTTGTATTGAATAAATCCAAGACAGCTATGGTAGAAACTTTGATTGAATATATCAAACACTATACGGAATCTAGTCTATGATACTAAGAAGAATTCTAATGAAATAGTAACACAAAATCAATAACAAGACAGATTACCAAACTTTCAACCTCAATATAAAACGAACACTCTTAATAGTGTTAGGGTTTACAAAACCTTGAAGCTACGAATATCAAAGATGTGTATCTAACATTATGCCCTAGGACCTCCTTTTATACCCCAAGGAGTCCTACAAGGCTTACAATACTTTCCTAAGTTATGATGATCTTTTCTATAAGCAAACATAATCTCTTAAACAAATAAGTTATACATATCTTCTTTACAAATAACTAATACTTATCTTTGTAAGTATTCTTGTTCTCCAATCAATCTTTATCTCTTCTCTGATAAGTCATTGATATCATCTCTGTCAACATAATCCTTCCAGCAGTAGTAATCACTTAGCAGGTGTAATTGAGTAGCAGTGACTCTAAGAATCATCTTGAAGTCTTTTAATCCCAACAATCCTCCTTTAAACTTGATGTTCATCATCTGAATCTTCAAGTTTCTTCATTAAAAGTCTTCACCATCACCAGGAGGATGCATTCAAACACTTCATTGACCCTTTTCCTGCTTTGTCATGAGCTTGAGTAGTTGATAACACATCTCATTCCAATGGTTAGCTTGAACCTTCTGGTTCAGTATATTTGTGATTGTTATTGGTGTAAGGGGATATCTTTTCTCAACCAACATAAAGATATGTAGATTTTTAAACCTCACAAAGTGCACTCCATAGGTATCAAACACCTTCCAAATAGTCACTTTGTATCCTTGTATATTTCTCCATACTTCACTTTTTATGTCAGGTTCAAACATTACTTTCAGATCACCCCATAAAACTCTTTCATAATCCTCCTCTGGCCTTGTATTCCCTTGTTTAGCTTTAACCAACTTCCAGAGGGTCTCCAAGTCTTCTCTATCAATATTCTGAAGCATCTTAATCATTGATAAGTATCTTTTTGAACTTCCATAAGCTCTTATCAATTTAAAGTATCCAAACTTTCCTTCTTTAACAATCTTGTATTCAACAATCATTAGAGGTTTGGTGGCTAGAGGTATAGCATCAATTGCTACCTCATCATCTTTAACTATCTCAATATGCCTTTTCATCTTTGCCTCCTCTTGATCATCATCTTTTTCAGCTTTTACATGCTCATCTATCTTCTGCTTCTTTGATTTATCAAATTCAAGCTCATCTCCTGCTCTTTTAGAACTTCCTGCAGTTCTTGTCACACTGCTTTTCACCACCTCTGAATCCATAGGAACAAATGAATTTACTTGTTTGTATGCTTTGTCAAAGAGTTTTTGAATTTCTTCATAACTCCTTCCTTTTAGCTGATTGTGCTTGTATCCACCCATATTCTTCAGGTATGTATACATTCTATTCCTTATCTGAGTTTTGGTAAGTGGTTTACTTCTTTGCTCTGCTGCTCTCTGTGCTTCAAAGAACTTTTTCCTTTTAGCTATCATCTCCACTAACATTCTTGACTTTTCTTCAATGGAGAATTGTTCTTGTTCTTCAGCTTGGAGTCTTACAGCTAATTGCTCATCAGCCTCAATCATAGCTTGAATGCTATCTAGTTCTTCAATAATTGCTTCTCTGCTAGCTTCTTCTTGTGCAACTCTTTCTTTTTGCATTCTTTCCAACTCTGCTTGTTATTCAGCATTCAATCTGAGTGCTAATTCTTCATCAAGTGCAATTTGATCTTTCTTCTTTAATGGCTTTTCAGGCTCAACCATTTTTGCCTTACCTTTGTCTTTTGCTTGTGGAAGTTGTGATGAAGAAACTATTGGTGTAAATGCAGATGCTTGCTCCTCCTAATCATGAAAGACAATTCCTTTTGCCTTTGGTTTAGCTGCTTTAATCTCTATCAAGGTCTGAGCCATAGTCAACTCATCAACAGTCGTTGTAACACTAGCAGTAGTAACTACTTCACTAGCAGTAGTAACTGGATCAACAGTACTAACTTCCTTTTCAGCACTGGTAGTAGTAACTACTTCACCAGCAATAGTAACTAGATCAGCAGCACTAACTGGAGATGAGCTTGTAGTCTTAGCAGCATTAACTATAGGCTCTTCAAACACCTCGTCACCATTAAGAACATAAGTATCAAACATCAAGTCTTCATCATTTCTTTCTTGAGGTATTCATTAATCAAGGTCACCTCTGCATCATCATCAAGATCAGCTATTTTCCTCCCCTGTTTGGATGCATCCTCCTGAGCACCCAAACTAACATCATTAGAGGATTCTACCCTGCTTACTGAACTAACCTTCCTTAACCTTTTGAGCCCTGAAATTCTTGACTTCATTATCTTTTCTAACTGCTTAGCTCTCTTCTTTATACTAGCAATCTCCTTTGCTTGAGCAGTCTTTGCTTCCTCTAAATCAAGAACCTGCTTTTGTAGTTTGGTACATAAACTCATCAATTCAGTAAGTTGTAATTTATCCTCACCACTTTGAGGTGGATCACAAGAAGGGGTAGATATAGTTTCCTCATTAGTAGCCTCATCAGGGATAGGCTTTATAGGATCACTGTTCTTCCTCTGTTTCCTTCTAGACTTTTTCTTTTGAGGCTTAGATGATGATGGTTGAGTAATAATGGGTGTGGAATGGGAATCAGTAGGAGCAGCTGAATCTTCACCCATGTCTTCTGGAGCTTGAACCATCATAGTTTGAAATAGAGGGGTGATTCTCCCAGAGAAACCTTTTCCTTCCCTCTTCATATTAGCAAAAATCTTCTTTGTATGGGAAGGTGTAACATAAATCCCTTTATGTTTGGACATTCCTTCAACTTGTTTGTCCAGGAACACTTGCACAAACCTTGGATACATAAGAAATTTAACCCCACCCTCCAAGTTCTTCATCATATTATCAAAAATGTACTTGGAAAAGTTAAATTTTTGGTTTGTAGCAAGACAGATGATAGCAGATGCCATAGTGCTACTAAATTCATTCCAAGTTGTAGTCTTAGCACTAAGGCATTGCAAAAAATTGCAGATAAGAAATTTCCATTGGGATGAAAAATAAGCTTTATAGAATGTAAGCTTTTATGTAAGATTTTTCATTATAACCCATGAGTGTCAGCTGTTCAAAAATTACATCATTTGGCAAACATTCAGTCCCTTTAGCATCTTCTAACATAAGATCACTTCTTACACTCTTCTCAGTGATGATCACTTTATCTAACGTTCCTCATTAACTGTCTTAGCCTTAGCAGTCGCCCAGAACTGTTTAATGCATGATTCATATACTGTAGGATTATCCGTTAACGCATATTTGATAGAACTTGCATTTAATAAATCAATAATGCCTTCAAACCCATTACTTTCTTTAGGTTTCTCCAAAAATGCAACCAACTGGTGAGTTTCAGCAAACTTTAGGGTCGACATTGTGATGGGTTTTGATGATTAAAGATGAAATTGAGTTAGGGTTTATGATTAGAGAGTATAGCAAAGTGTAAAATCGAACAAATCAGTGATTGAAACCCTTAATCAAAGTATTTATGAAATCACCCTCAACAACATTAACTTAAACATGGCAGCATTAAGTTAAGCCTAACAGTATTAACTAACCCAGCAGTAGTAAGTTATGCCTGGCAGCATTAACTAATACTGGCAGTAGTAAGTTTATGCATAGCAACATTAACTTTGAGTCACCAGTATTAACTTCAATTTCATTCCAAAAAGCATTTCCATCATCAATTTTAATTCTCACAAGCCCTCTCTTTTTGTTTTTAATCTTACAATATCTCTCATTTCTTTTTCTCACCAATTCACTCTATCTGTTTTTATATCACACAGCTCTCTTTCTGTTTTTTAGCTCACTATATCTCTTAATTCTTTTAGCTCACCAATTCACTCTATCTGTTTTTATATCACACAGCTCTCCTTTTGTTTTTCAGCTCACTATATCTCTCAATTCTTTTAGCTCACAATGTCACTCTTTCTATTTTGTTATGCTAAATCAAGAGCCTTTTCAGGCAGTTTTGTACAATGTTCCATCAATTCCTTTAGTTTCATGCTGTCCTCCCCACTTCAAAGTGTGTTAACTCTTGAGAGAGGTGAATCATTAGACTATTTAGATGCAACCTCAAACCTAATTTGAGCTTCTCCACCCCCCAATATGGTATCTTGGCACCTAGGACCACTACCTGAACCAGTTCCCTGAGGAAAAAAATTCATTAAGTGTTTCCATGGATTGGGTCCTATTTATGTTACTACTGTCCTACTCTGCTTCTAAGCTAGAAGCAGTAGTGGCAGCCCTTTCCATTCTGTCTTCCCACTCCTTAATGACAGTCTCATCTGATACAAAGGGAATAGGTCTACTAGACTGAGATATCTCAGTGGCCCTTTTGGCTTTCCTAGGTTTTTAAGTCTTTTTGGGTTAAGATAATGATGGAACAGTGATTGGTTCAAGATTAGGTAGTCAAGCAGTTGTGGATGTGTGTTGTGGTTCAGTAGGATTTCCTTACCCTTCACCCACTTATTCTTGTAGTTATGTAGCGTTTCATTTCATTACATGCATCCTTTGTGTAAAATCAGCTTCATAGTAACACAAATAACCTCCCCTCAATCAATACTTCAGAGGTTAAGCATTCTAATACTTGCAATCAGATACTGAAATCTGCTAACATCAAATGCCTTTGTGAGTAAATCAACAACATTATGATCAGTGCGAATCTTGATCACATGAATTAATCTCTTCTCATATGAATCCCTAATGAAGTGATGTCTAATTTCAATGTGCTTAGTCTTTGAATGAAACTCTGGATTCTTAACTATGCAGATTGTGCTTTCATTGTCAATAAAAATCTTAGTGTTCAAAAAGTTGTATCCATAATCAAGCAATTGAGTTTGGATCCATAACACCTGTCCACAGCAATTAGCGGCAGCAACATACTCTGCTTTAGTAGTGGAGTTGGCAACTATAGTATGCTTTTTACATTGCCATGAAATCAACCTTCTTCCAAGAAATTGACAACCTCCTGCTGTGGATTTCCTGTCTAAGCTAGCACCAGCATAATCACTATCAGAAAAATCCTCCAAGTTAAATGGAGAATCTCTAGGATACCAAAGGCCCAATTTAGGATAACCTTTTAAGTATCTAAAGATTCTCTTCACAGCATGAAGATGTGAAGTCTTTGGTGTAACTTGGAACCTTGCACAAGCATAAACAACAAACATTATGTCAGGTCTAGAAGCTACTAGGTACATTACTGATCCAATCATTGATCTGTTTAAATGAACATCCATATCTGCAGTTCATAATACCAAAAGATGACTTAAGTTTTTTAAAGATAATAAATGTTGCATAGACTTTAGATATAATCACAAATCCGTCATTCATTGATATCTCGCCATGCTCCTCCAATCTTCATACCCTAAGACCTGAAATTACATGACTAAAGTTCAACACAAGGTTGAGTGAAATCATAGGTTTATCGGTAAAAAGGAGCTGGAACAACAAGATCAAAGGTAATAGTAGACTTGAATACCACATTCAGTTGTCATAATGGTTTATGATTGCACATAGACTCATGGACCAGAAGCCTTAACTAGATTTGTTGACCAATCTGATTATAGTGCGTGCCAACAACTAACACCTTCAATGTTAATGCACCTTGATCAAACTAGTGACACAAACGATAGGTGGGGATTGTCAAGTCCTCGATAGATCTATCCACAACACATGCGTTACTTACAATAGCACAATTAATTGTTCATGAAAAATAGGGACTTCACGGCAATAAGGTTAACTTAAGCATTTATTATTCAGGACAGTAATCTGGATATCATACACTTTGTAAAAACCTTTGAAAACACTTAGAAAAACACTTGTGTCTACAGTAAAATAAGTAAATGTAATTCACCCTGTGATTTTGTAAAACAATCACGATAGTTAAAAGGGTGGGGATATCGAACATCCTCGAGTGAATGGTCAATCAATACAAGTATTCACAATAGAAAATGCGTCACGCTTACGATTGAATGCAACCTAATCCAATATAGGTAGTATAAGTACTAAACACTTGATTATTTTATAGGTGTATTATTTCCATCATTCTATAGTTTGGCTATCCATAATTAATTGGGCATGTTAGTGTCGTATGAGGAGCTAGGATACTCTTAAATCGTAAATCAACAAATCGTCGATACGCCACCCCGAGAAGGCCTCATTATGAAACTCCCTAGTAATATAAGTAATTTTGATTAACTAATACCACATATAATTTCTATATAGTATCAACCATCTAATCGTATTAGTGGACATACATATTTATAAAGTAAAAATCGTTTATAAGTATACTTTAGTAGAACTGGCGTAATTTTCTCGTTTTAATCCGTTTCTTTCGTTTCTACGTCCACGCACCTTCGTTTAAGCTAGTTATCAAAATATAACATTTTCAGAATCTGCAGTTTCTGATGAATTGTGTTTTTTACTGTTCATACCAGTCTATATATTTTTTTTTATAGATTTAGTTATTGTAAATATCGTAATATGTCGTAAATTATTCGTTTTAACTCCGTTTAGCGATTCTTCGAGCAACTTTCTTCAATTTAAAAGTTTTATCGATTTATTGTTGTTTTAAAAGTATAAGTTTCTGTGGTGAATAGGAAATTTTATAAAATCAGTTTTATAAAAATATATATCTTAACGTAAACTTGAAATCGTGTATCTTTTTCATTATAAATTCGGTTTTTTGTGTTTCTTATCATTTGGGATCGTCATGAGCACGTACTATCTTTTAAAACATGGTAGGGCTGTTACCATAGGTCGAACCAAAATAGCCCTTTATATTATTATACATATCCATTTTTATAACTTATTTTATATACCTTTTAACTTAATAATTTACCACAAGTTTTCCAATACTTATTATATACTTGTCTTACATATAATAGAGTCTAAGATCCATATTGTGTCCATGAATTCCAAAGTATCAAGTCCTTAACAAGGCTTAAAAACCTTAAACTTTCTTAAGTACACTTTTAACCATAAACTTATACCAACTTTTTATACTTAACCCATGAGTGTACAAGACTTATATTCCTTTTATAAAATCATAATAACATCCATATAGCATGTGTATAAGTTCATAAAATCATATTTACAAGAAAAATCCATTTTTACAAGTTAAACATATCCTAATGGTGATTTAACTATATAAAACTGATATGATTGCATAAATGATAAATGTAAAGGACATTTAAGGGTTTATAGAAACACTTATGGTTATGTTAATATGATAAACAAACACAATCCCAAACCATGTTTAGAATTATAAAACAAAGCTTGCAAGATCTGCAAATCCCTAAACCCTATTTCCATTTTTCTTGTTTAACACTTTTGTAAGTTTAATACAAACCATTCAAACCATTTAGTAGGTCTTTAATAATGATGTGTGTGTTGATTGTATAAGTAGTATAAAAATATTGTATGGGTTGGTTGTGGTGCTTGGTTTTGAGCCGTGAGCTAGGAGGGGGGAGGAGGAGAGGTTTTTGTGTTTTACACTTATACAATGAGATGTGTGTGTTCTAGTTGCTAGTGAATGTCTTTTTTTTTATCACATGGCTATATATAATATATAATACGTATATTTAACCGGGAAGTATGATCACCCGGGTCGTTTCCCCAACGACTTGTGTAATTGAAACCACGTTTTAGCTCGGATTGTGATTTGAATAAGAGGCAAAATTTGATTTGGTTAACTACTAATAATACTTAAAATCAACAAAAACTAAAAATTAAGCATAGAAGCAAATAGTTGGAAATCAAAATTTAACTAAAAACGCGAAACGGGACACTAAAACTAAGGCCAAAAACCTAAATTCTACAAAATTAAACCTAATTTTTATTTTTCTTTTAAAATGTATTCTAATTGACTAAAAACGAAGTTTAAAAAAAAACTAGAACGAAAACGGAGTTAAAACGAGCGTTAAAAAATTGAAAACCGAGAACGGGAACGAAACCCGTTCTTTAAAAAGTGAATTTTTGCAAATTAGACCCTACGAAAGTGAAACTAATTTTCCTACAAACTTTATGATAAAAGAAAATTTTATAAAAAAGATTTTTATTTTTCTGATTAATTTTCTATTTTTTATGATTTTTTAAAGTTTTTAAAGAAAATAAAAGATTAAAAATACTAAACTTATAGTAAAAATTCTAGGAAAAATACAGAAAATAGCTTATGCTATATGAATCCTAGGAAAAATAAACCCGAAGTGGTAGCTTATAAAATAAGCCACGAAATAAGCTTGACAGCTTATTTGGCTTATAAGGCCAAAATGTGTATAAGTTTTTAATGAAAGGAAAAGGTAACGGATGAGCTAATGTAGCAAAGTGTTAAGACGTATGGTTGTTGAGTGTGAGGTCGTGGGTTCGAGGTTGGCAGACACCACTTTTTGCTATTTTTTTATTTTTTTTGAAAATTTTAAAAACCAAAAGCTAAAAACTAAAGATTATAAGTTTTTAAACAACTTTAATAAAGACTATACTAGCTTAAACTCAAAATTAAGCTCAAAATCAGCTTATGAATAAGTTGTTTGCAGAAAGTGGGCTTTTAATCTCATTTTCACTTAAACACTTGATAAAAGCTCAAATTAAGCTTAATTTAAAAACTAAAACCTGTTCTAGACTCCTTATGATATGCTTAGGTTAGAATTAAGAAGCTTATTGAACTAGAATCATATTAAGCTAACTGAATTTTGAAGGAAAACTAGTAAACTCATAACTAAAATTAAAGGTAAAAATGCTAAACTCAAGAAACTAAGCAAAAAGCATAAAATCCATATAAGCTCAAATTCTCAATAAGCTATTTCTGATTAAGAGCTTTTGCAAACTAGCTTAAATACTTATTGATTAATGAGTATCCCAACTGCTACCAAAATCCATAACACAAGCTCGAAGCATATCTTCCAGCGTTTGGATAGTACGCTCACTCTGACCGTCGGTCTCAGGGTGATAAGCCGTACTCATGTGTAGTTTTGTACCCAACGCTTCTTGAAGAGCTTGCCATAAGTGTGATGTGAATCGACCATCACGATCTGAAATGATTGACAGTGGCACACCATGTCTTGCTACAATCTCGTTGATATAAATCCTTTCCAGCTTCCCTGTTTTGTTTCTTCCACGAATGTTTAAGGAGAAAGTGCCTACTTGGTCTATCTAGCCACAATGAACCCAAATCGAATCAAACCCACCAAGCTGCTTTCAAGACAAACTTTGTGACTAAGTCCATTTGTTTTATCTTCTCACCATATTCCACTCAGGATTTCTGGTTGTTGAATGTAATCCTAAGGGTTTTTTGATTTCCGGACTTATAATCATAGAGCAATGTAAGACACTTGCTAACGTACTCAGCAATGTCTCTCTTCATACCGAGGCCACCAATACTAGTTCCTCTTTAGATCATGTACATCTTATCCGCACCTGGATGTATGAATATCTAGAAGTTATAGAGCTCATCCCATGATCAGTTTCCTTACACCACCAACCTGATGGAATGCCAATACAACAAAGAAGTAAAATTCACCATCATCTCGTCGTTCTAAGTGTTTTTTCTAATCCACTTAGCCAATCAGCTAGAGCTTTGAATCCTTGAAGCTTCGCACCGGTGCTTCCATAAATCTTAGTCTTAAGTCCAGAATAATAGTTGAATACTCATAACAGGTACTACTCATGGCTTGAGCTTTCTTTCTACATCTCAAGGCCATCGGCCACCAACATTTGCTTACCGGGTGGTACTTGATCTCACACTCGTAGTCACTGAGTAGCTCGATCCACCGCCTTTGGCGCATATTTAAATCTTTCTGGTCAAATATGTACTGGAGACTCTTGTGGTCAGTGTAGATAACACTTTTCGTCCCATAAAGATAATGTCTCCAGATTTTAAGAGCGAACACCACCGCACCCAATTCCAGGTCGTGGGTGGTATAATTTTTCTCATGCTTCTTTAACTGTCTTGACGCATACGCTATCACTTTGCCCCGCTGCATCAGCACGCTCCCAAAACCTTGTTTCGATGCATCACAATAGACCACAAAGTCGTCTGGTCCATCGGGGAGTGCTAACACAGGAGCATTGCATAGCTTTTCCTTCAGAATGCGGAAAGCTTCATCTTGCTTATCGCCCCACACATATGTCTTATTCTTTTGAGTCAACAGAGTGAGGGGTTTGGCGATCTTGGAGAAATTCTCAATGAATCTCCGGTAGTAACCCGCCAATCCTAAAAATGAACGGATTTCAGTTGACGATTCAGGAATCTTCCAGTTCTTGACCGAGACCCAATCTTGCTAGGATCACACGTATATAACCCATCACGTTGAACCACGCCTAGGAACTGGACCTCTTTCAACCAGACTTCACATATGCTAAAAGTAGCTAAACTTTTTCAATAGCCTAAACAGTCTTTGATCCTTTCCTCTGAGAAAGCGAATGCTGATGATGGTGCTGACAAGTCCTTGTCCAGGACCACTCTGCAGCCCATCACTCAGCCCAAAGCACCAACTGACCTGAAGCCACAGAAGAAGAGAATCCCACCTTCTTCCAAACTAAAATTTTCATATAAGGTCAGGGTTATTCTTCTAAAGAAACAAGTCACTGAGACTCAGCACGCTGAGGAAATAGTGGCCACCGCTGATACCACCCAGAGTCTAGAAGCCTCCAAGTTGACAGAGGAGCAAGTAAACCACCTTAAGATCGCTGAAGCCGAAAAGATAACAGTATTTAAAATATAAGGGGCACTGCAAGCAACCACTCTTAAAATTCTCTAAGAGAGAATGGTGAAGTTAAGGGCCACCCCTGACCCAATAGAGTGTATGTGTCCGCACTTACTTCCAAAATCTTCTGTACACTCTGTGTCTGCACTCAGGGGGTGATACTGAAAGGCTCAAAATGCTTGACGTTTGACCCTGAAAACTCTAAACTTTGCTGGATTAACCCATATATGCATGAAAGTCGACCCCTATATGAACTGAACCTCACTCAGACTCGAGGGTCCCTTACAACAATGAAAAGAGTCCTAAAGTGTTAGACTTTGAGAGGACTAGATAATCACACCTAGTCTTCTTAGGGGCAGCGAATGGCGATCCTACCCCTTATTACAATCTCACAACTGAAAAGAGTCCCAAAAGTTTTAAACTTTTAAGGGGACTGGATAATCACACCCATTCTTCTTAGGGGCAACGAATGGCTATCCTTCCCTCCATTATAAATTCACATTTTCAACTAACTCATTTATGTAGAAACGTTCAGGATGAGGTGAATGAGTTTGGCTTGGAATCTATAGGGGATGTCATTTTTGACCAAATCATGGATGAAAATGATCAGAAAAATAAGGCTGCTCAAGAAAAACCTGAGGGCCCGTATGACACTGAGTCAAAGATCAAAATAATCACGAGGTTTCAGCCAAGACAGCCTGATGATGACGCCTAAATCACGTTTTTGAGTGTTGAACCATCTCACTTTGAATATGATCAAACAAAGTCAACAAAGCATGGTGACTCTGACTTTGACTTTGGACTCTGTTCCATGCCTGATGATGACCTTGTCTCTCTGACAGGATTTGAGACTTTAGACTCTGCTGATAATGACTCTTAGGAAGGTACTGCTGAAACCTTTAATGCTTTCGCTGATATGCCAGCTCAGTCAGACCCCCTTGGTCATCTTCATGAAAAGCTGCGCAGACTTAACACAAAGGTTGATCAGTTAGAGTCCAGCATATCTAAGAAAGTGACTGATGATATTCAGTCCTCTATGCCTTCAATTGTTGTTGATACTCTCAAAGAAAATTTGCCTGATCTACTCTTAGAGGCTCTAAAAAACACTCTTCCTCAGATGATTAAGGATTCCATCAAACAATCTGTTTCGGAATCCATTAAAGAGAAATTGCCATTGTTTGATCCCCAAGTTTAACAGACCTTACAAGATCAGCTTCCTAGCATTCTTCTCAAGCCAATGAACAAACAATTTAATGCATTCAACACTCTGAAGAGTCGTAGGTTTGTTACCCTTCAGCAGGAGCTGAGCAAAGTAATCAAAACTAAGCTAGGTGTGTCAGTCAAAAACAAGGTTCGCAAAGGAATGAAGGCGATTTCTGACAAACTAGCATCGATTTAATCCACTGTGGCCATAAACTCCCAACATTTTCAGGATCTTAGGCTTATGTTTAAGCACATGGTTTTCCTCCTCGAAGCAGCAAAAGTATTTAAAAAGGCTAATGCTGAGGGAGAGAAGTGGGAGAATAACAACCCTGAAACACCAACTGAAGAGAAAGATGCTCAAAACCCTGATCAAACTCAAGGGGAGCGACATTCAGGGGACGCCACTATGGATAATGCTCAGGGGGAGCAACCACCAGCTCAAGAATTATCAAATGTAGAACAAGCCCCCCTGTCAATGAAGAAAATGCTTTGGTTCTTCATGCTTTAGTGGAAAAGAGTTCAGAGGTAAATACTTTAGAGAAAAAAGTAACAGATGATGAACCTCCAGCCAAGAAACTAAAGTTCTTAATTCCAACATCATCATCAAGTCCATCACAACACCTTTGAACTCAATCATGCCTGAACCCCTCCAAAAGCCTGATGCTACCAAATTGACAATTGAACAATTCACTGAACATCTCAACAAGACCACTTCATCCATCTTCTCTCCTACTCCTCCAAGAGAGCCAACTCCACCCAGAGATCCAACTCCTCTTAGAGATGAATCCAAAGGGAAGGGTATTGCAACTGAAGAACCATTAAAGGAAATCATGCCTTATATAGAAGAAAATGGTTTAGTTCTCAAAATACCGAGTCTCAAGTCTTTCGTCATTCCAGAAGGGCAACTAACTAATGAGGATGTCATGGCTCAAGTTAAGGAAATGAAAAGAGTAGATGATCTCAAGGCTGAGAAAAAGAAGTCTGAGAAATTTTTGCAGAAAATCTTAAACCCTGCTACAATCAGGGCTCAGGCTCAGAAAATGGCCGAGTATGAGGACAAAAAGAAAAATATGTTTGATGAATACAATCATCAAATGACCCCTAGGGCTGATCAACTGCTAATCATAAAGATCAGATACAGAGTCAATTCTTCCAAGGAAGTAACTATGAGGATCACTGTAACACCTCCAAATTCTGGTATGCAGCGGAATGGTAACAATGGGGTGCTACGTCAAAGCACAACAATCAAGATATAGGAAACAACCTTAAATGGACATTTTAAGATAAGATTTCATTCGATGCCATAACAAAATATCAGAGTTCATACATTAGGTCCCATATGTTTTAAAAGTCGTAAACATTTCTACATACGTTCTTAATTAAACAAAAGCTTCGTAATACCAAAAGATGACATAAGTTCTATAAGATAAAGTTGCATCGAATTTAAATAAACACAGAATTCATCTTCATTGATATCCGTCACGGCTCCCATCCAAGCTTATACCTTAGGACCTGAAATTAATCATGTTAAAAGTCAACACAAAGGTTGAGTAAATCCGTAGGTTTGTCTGTGAAAGAGTGGACCACAAGATTTAAGTAATAGTAGACCATGAATCATATTAAGTATTCCAAAGATAGGTATTATTGCACTAAGCTCATGACACCGAACCTTAACACGTAATAAGTAATCGTAATATATGCCCCACGCAGTAAAAAGGATGATGCCAGACAACCAACGTATTATTCAAATGTTAAATGCACCATGAGTCAACTTGTGACCTCAAAGAAAGGTGGGGATTGTCAGTCCCG
>BQNB010075387.1:700-31479 GCA_026074375.1 Tanacetum coccineum
GTAATTTGAAAACAATGTTTGAACCACATGTAGAAGTTGAAGTATGGAAGAAGCAACAAGGATACAAAGTGTTGGAAAGGAAGCTATATGACTCCTGTGAAGTACATTCCTGGATGATGCAATCTATGCAGATTTACATGTTGGTAGAGAAGAAGTATCCCCTTACACCACCTACACTTTCAATGATGTTAGAAAATAAGCTTCAAATTGATTATGAAAGTGAAATGGCTTATCAGCTGTGTAAATTGATCAAGAAACAACTTAAGAAACTTGATGATTTTGAAGAAGAATATCAAGTTTAGGGGAGGATTGTTGGGATTAAAAGTCTTCTTGATGCTGTTAGAATTACTGCTGCTCAATTTTTGTGTTAATGCTGCTCAGCTAGAGTTAGTACTGCTAAGAGACTTCAAAGATAATATGCTAAGTGTTTACTACTGCTAGTACACAGTTAGTACTGCTAATGAATATTAGTACTGCTGGTACAAAAGTTAATGCTGCTAATGAAAGTTACTACTGCTTAAACAAAGACTACTTGAAGTTAATGATGCTGAAGAATTACTACTGCTCAAGAAAATATTCTAAGTAGTTAGTACTGCTAGTATTAAGTTAGTACTACTAGTGTAAGTTAGTAGTGTTTGTTAGTACTGCTTACTTGATATATATTAGTTATTTATAGAAAAGATTTTATGTACTTAGTTGTAAGCCGAGTAGTACTCTTTGGTGTATAAAAGGAGGTCATAGGGCATATAGATTGATGTACCAAACCAAAATCAAATCAATCTTAGTCGTATCTTTTATAGCTTTAAGGTCTTTTGTAAACCCTGAAATACTTTAAGAAATTTCGTATTGTTATCATTAATAATATTGTAGCTTGTTTGTTGAATTATATGTTTATTGAATTACTGTTTCATTGATAATTCTTCTTAATATTAAAGATTAGATTCTGCATAATCTTTAGTACATTCAAACAAAGCTTTTACTATAGTTGTGTTAGATTTATCTAATATAACTAAACCTTAAACAAGCATAAGGAATTCGATCTATTGAAGTGGGATCAACAGCTTATTACTTTCAAACGCAACCTAAGAACTTTCGGAAATCCTCTCAGTTACTTGAGCTTTTGTATTTTTTTAAAAACATGATCCAAATCGTTTTACGATTCTCTGAGATTAACAAACGTAAGGATATACAATTTCATCTAATTCCTTATACTTTTAACTATTATAATTGACTATTTCATAGATTTCGGATAGATATAGGGTTTCGTAAAATTGAAATTTATGATTGTGAGAAATTGATTGAGGCCAAACGTTATTAAGTGTGTTAGGATAAGACTTGTGTTGATAGATCACCAAAAACAACATGAATGGACCATTAATCAAGGGGTTATGTAACCATATGAGGTTTCATAAGATTGAACATGTGCTTTCAGATATAAAATTAAACATAGACTATGATTAGGATGATACATGTTTAGCTTACGGTTTCATAAACCTCATGGGTTTCGTAAACTTAATTGGGCTGACTCAAAGAGGTTTTGTAAAAGTGTAATGGGCTAAATCATATGGGTTTCATAAATGTCTTATTGGGCAAGATTTATGATTTCATGAAAAACAAATAGGCTAAAATCTTGGGTTTCGGATATCCATTTATGGGTTTCATTGATGGGTTTCGGATAATCCTTTATTGGGCTAAATTTTTACGGATACTCAAATGGACTTAAACGTTAAACAAATGGAATTTAACAAATCCAATGATAAATTTTGTTATAAACTCATATTTTTATATTGGTAAATGGGGCAAATGGTGAAGATCACGTCCGGTTACGAATGTTTTCTGAAATTAACAGAATGAGGATTAAGTGATCAACTGACCATCCAGTTATCGTATATAAAAATATGATGTTGTTAACTAAATTTTGCATTCATCTGGTGAATCAAAAGTGCTTCAAATGCAATGTAAAAAATGAATGAAAGCTTTGATTCAATGTCTGTGAACATTCTAAAAAAGATATCGTCATGTTCCAAAAGCAATCAAATGGTTTTGAAAAAGAGTGGATTTCTAACACCGTGCAACATGGTTTTATGACCTGACTATTTGAACACAATGGTAAATTCGTCTAAGTCATGTTCTGGGGGGGGGGGGTGGGTTTTGACATGTTTTCGCTGCAATAAAACACATGGGGAGTGAGTGACTTAGTTCCATCAAGTTGTTGTTGTCATGAGAGTTTTGTTGTGCAATCTTCATTTTCAAACATCTTTGAAGAAAAATAACTTTGGTTATTTTATCTCAATTTTTCTATCAAAAAAGCCATACTTTTGTGTCATAAAAGTGGTACTCTTTTATTGAAAAGTTTTTTTTAAAGAATATAAAGATTACTCTTGAATTTCTTAAACATCAATGGTTTTCACTACAAGTGTTTTGCCATATTGGTATTTTTTAAAATCAAAGTATATCTTTATTATTCTTGTAAGAGTATCATTTCACAAATTGCTCTTTGGTGAGGAAACTAAAATAGAAAGAGAGATAAAATCCATATGCGAAAAATCAAATCAAAGTATGATCGAAAAAAAAATGTCAGAGCATACAAAATGTGATCAAAAGAAAAAGATGAATAAAGTGTATGGCATGTCCCCGAAAAAGCAAGAATTGGCACATGAGAAAGAAAATGATCAGAATATTCTCAAAAAGAATTGCCAGAGCATATAAAAACAGACAGTGGAAAGAGACAAAAATATTATCTAATTGTGTATTTCATATCTTTATCTCATTTCACTAATCACTTCATTTCATCATACAATAATCATCATGGCTCAACAACAACAACAACAAATCATTCTCGCTGATCAACTCGTTCCAAAATTCCAAAGCATTGAAAGATGTAACAATTATGCTGTGCTCTATAATATTCCATGCTCTATGGAATGCAAGATTGTAGGACAAATTCGAATTAATCATGCTTTAAGCTATTCTCTGACTACGACTGCAGATGTTCCAGCTGTTTACCTACAACAACTTTGAGCAAGGTTGTCAATAATAAGGACACAATTTGTAGAATACAAGTAATCTTTGATCTATGAACCAAGAACTAGAGAGAGAAAGTAGGAGGAAGGATGTATTTTCTAGTGAGAGAAAGTAGAGTTCATAAAATTGATTAAGTGGAAATGAAATATACAACCAACCAACCACCTCTCCAAGGCATGGAGAGGTGTATAAATACCCTAATAAGGCCGGCCATGGATGGGCTTAACATGGGCTTTCCATGGGCTTTTCCTAACTTGGCCTATTAAGGTTCCAAAAATAACTAAACGAGCTAACGAACTATTATCTATGGAGTGATCGACACTTTCCAAGGAATTTCGTATTCCTAACAATCTCCCCTAAGGAGGTCACTCCCATTTACAAAAAATTAAAACCTATCATACTATCGCTTTTATCTTTATGTCCTTTGAGCTCGTTTAACTTCATCCATTAACTTGTATTTTGATGTAGTGATCAGTTGACTTTAGGTTTGAGCTTTCCAGTACTGAAACTTGTAAGTGAAAATGTGATCTTGAACTCTTTGAGATCATCAACCAGCATAAATATCGTTCGCCATCTTGTAACTTTAGGCCATCTGTGAACTTGTGACTTCGGACCGACATGCACATCCCTTTCTCTTGACTTTGTTGACATAAAAGCTATAAAAGTAG
This sequence comes from Tanacetum coccineum, assembly GCA_026074375.1. Taxonomy (NCBI): domain Eukaryota; kingdom Viridiplantae; phylum Streptophyta; class Magnoliopsida; order Asterales; family Asteraceae; genus Tanacetum; species Tanacetum coccineum. Next base: position 4,393 of record BQNB010075387.1, read on the forward strand.
CATCATTCTTGCATTCTTAACTAATAACACTCATCACTTTGAGAAAGACGTTCGGTATCAGAGTGACAAAAACTTCTTTAAAATTCGTTGACTTTAATACTTCGTCACTTCAAGAAAGATGTACGGTATTAGAGTAACGAAAGTCTTGAAACACGTACTTGAGATTTCATGATGTCTTTATCTTTGTCGATCGAGTATGAGCATGTGGCAATGAATCATGACTCACCAGGAATCAGCTGCACCAATCGTCGGGAGTACCTGCAGGTTTAGGTTAGTAATAATCAACAAATATGGACGAAAGTGTCTTTGTCACTTCGTCGAATACGGTTGCAATAACCACGATTCCCTGTTGATCAGTATAAATACTGCCTGTGATCAAGTATAATTCTGAAGAATCTTTTTGACAGGGTTTCGCAGCTGCACTAGCCGTTCTTATTACGGAGCGTCTCAAAGCAGACAACACGGTATGAGTAAACCAGCAAGACGAAGTCTCACTAATTGATAAGAAATATTGATTTGAAAATCAATCGACGTGTCACTTGCTAAAGTGGTTTTGTGACACATCGAGAGTGTTAATCATTTCAAAATTCATTATCAATCGTCAATTCATAACCTGGAACAAGTTTGATTCTTATAGAATCGCACCATCGTTTCTTTCCAGTTGTCACAAGTTTGATTCGTACAGAATCGCACAAGTCACCTACCATGAGCTTGTTTGATGTTGGCTCAAGCAGGATTTCCATCTTCATTGTGAATGATATCACTCGGATGTTCTGGCAAAATCACAAGGATAATGCGTAGGACCCTTTATATATTTCTCGTTATTCACATTGTGTGAGATAGCAAGCATAATTTGACAAGTGTCCTAATGAGATTTATGGATGATCTCTTTTGGCTCTAGACTTCAATAGTGCATTTTTTTAGTGATCGGAGGCTGGAGCAAACTGGCACCTTTTCAATATTAACTAACTCGGAGTGAGAAAGTTGATAGAAATGCGTGTAATCTCTGTGAGAAATGAAACAAGAGTCTGTTGAGAGACCTTGAGTGGCTAGGGAGGGTTGTGCTTAGCGTCACTGGGTCCATGACTGTCTTCAATGTTAGACAACACTTAGTGGTATTCAGACAGTTATATTACTTGACCTGGTTTTTCTGCCTAAGTGTATGGAGGGCTTCTTTCTTTTCACCCTTTATCATTACATTTCTTTTTCATTTTTCAACCATTCATGCTTACCGAGACTTCATAACTAGTACCTTGTTAGGTTTGTTCCAGTACTATCTCCATCTCAGTCGGCACTTTTCTCGATCCTTACTTTTTCTCCTTTTGTATCATACCTAAGGACTTCTACACTATCTAGTGGATATCCCTGGGTGGATCCCTCCGGTTCTGGCTGGATCATGGGATTTGAATACATATACCTAACCACCTTATAACTTCATAAATTTAAGTACATGGTCGATCTTTTTGGGTATTCCATCACAATCAAAACCAAAATCATTGAAAAGTTCAATCAAAGTGTTTGATATAAATATCAAAAGATTTACACTTTGAGATTTTCATATCACTAAAAGCTCCCCTTCAACAGTCACCGTATTCGTAGTACATGCTAAGAATGAAGTGCATTGAGTCCATTTTAATGAAACACCTTTTAGGTAAATTTATTAGAAGCATTATAAATAATATTTTCTCCCTTATCCAAAATTTAATCCTTGATAAATTTGGATTGTCAATTGTTAAACGTTAGGGGACAAAATGTTACACAATATCTAATAGGAACATTTTAATGTTCCCCCTCAAATTATGAGGGTATATAAGACAGTGTTGAGTATAATAATTTGAAATTTTTTGAATTTACTAAGAAATTCTTAAAAATTTTGTACTTGAACACTCCTTATTATCACCATAAGTCTACACTTACATATATACAAATTCACAAGATTAATATGTACGAGGTTTGACTTGAATGATGAGAACATCATATGATAGAATCATATGGTTCTTTTGTCGCATTCGTAGGTCTTCCGCATAGTCTCTCTTAAGAAGTTGTCTTAGCTTCCCCCTAAATCAGCAATCCTTTCTTGAGTAGATTCATACCTTTCTTGCAAGCCGCATCAAGCAGTCTTAATGTATAAAGCCCAGAAATCCGAAGTACACAGTTAACCCTTTCAAGAATTTGTTACCGCAACACCAAAGTCAATTAAGTCCCGGATGAGCGCATTTCTCTCTTTAGGATATTGATGATATAAATTGCAACACCAAAGTCAACTAAGTCCCAGATGTCACAATTATTCCCTCTAAGTAGTCGAAATGATAACACCTAAGTCAACTAAGTCCCAAATGTACTCATTTCTTTTTGTAGAATACTGACTAACTTAAGGAATCATCATACCTATGTGTACCTCTTTTATCAAATACTTCTACTTCTTTTAAGAATAAGCTTAGGATTGACCGTTAGAGAAAGCATTAAAAAAAAAATTGAATCAAAAGAAACTTTTTCTCATGTTTTAAATAATTATTCTCCCAACACTTCCCCCTAGGGACTCAAATGATGCATACTGACTAAAAGACGAGATGTCTCTTCTACCATGTGATTGAAATAGTGCACTCGAAAAGAACAAAAAGGCCTAAATTAAAAATAGCTAGCCTCAAAAGTCACAAGTAAGCTAACCTCACGAAGAAGGCCAAGGACACTAACAGATACATCTACTCCTTCCCCCAGCTGGTTTTTGACACCCTCGAATCAGCAAAATTTGTACGCACACATACTCGAGATCGTGTGTTCGAAGAAAAGTAAGCTTAAATCTATCCGTGAGAATCAACTTCAAGGGCTTTTAAAGTTTTCTATGAAATTAATTTCCAATCTTTCTAAGTCCTTTTACAACTATGAGGTGTTTAGCAATATTGATCGAATGTAAAGTTTAAAGCCTGAATTCACTAAGTCTCAAAGTGCAAATAAGTCCCTAAAGTTTGAAACAAATGACATCTAAAGCTCTTAAAGTTAATATAAATTACTCCCCTTTGAAATTGTTATCGTCATTATCAAAAACTTATCCGTTTATATTCCCGTGACTTATTTGAAAGACCATTTTAAAAGATTTAATTGATGACGCTTTTTCCCCTCAATAAGACCCGTTTTCTTCTTTAAAGAGTGTTGTCATTGTTTGAGTGGTCAAATTGTCTTTAAAATCTTTTTGTGATTACTGAAAATACTGATTCATTATGAAGACAACTTTTTACCAATAAAAATAAGATTTCTTATTTTGATAAAGAAATGCACTGACACTACATATATGTAATAATAGGAACACGGGTTGTGATGAAAAGTAATCACAAACCTTTGCATGGTCATAAAGTCGACCATGCCCGAGAATAAATTTTCGTTGAGAGGTCAAGTTTCCTTTTTGACGGAATACTTGCCTTTAAGATGATGACCGGTTGCTATCTGAAATAATAGCAAGCCATTTGGCATGTTTTGAAAACATTTGAACTTCTGCTCGAACTTCATTTACAGCCTCGTATCATTATTGAATGACATTTCTAAGACGTAAATGTTATCGATTTTCAGAAGACATGCCTTTATTACCTCTTTTTGTATTTTTCTCATTTTCTTTGGTTTTATGAATTTTATATTTTTGTATTTTGTTTTTATAAAAATTTTCAAAAAAATGAAAAATCTTTTTGGTTTTTATGGTTTTAATATATATACATATGATACAGGATATTTGAATAGGTACCACCACTATTCATCAACTTCATCTGCCAATTGTTTGAGAGTCTCCGGCGTAAAACTCCGCATTCCTAGCTTGTTGATAAGAAATTCAATTCTTTCTCTTGCAAGGGCTTTTGTGAAGATGTCTGCCAGTTGATACTCCGTATTGACAAAGTAAAGTTTAATCACCCCATTCTCAACATGCTCCTTGATAAAGTAAAATTTGATGTCTATATGATTCGACCTGGAAATGTTAACATTTTGCCAGGCTTAAGGCAATAACTCTTGTTATCATAGTACATTGGAAATTTTATTGAATCCAAGGCCATAGTCGGTAAGCTGTGATATCATCCAAAGGATTTGAGCATAACATACTGACATAGCAATATATTCAGCTTCCGTACTAGATATCGCACCATTTTCTGCCTTTTTGATGACCAGCTAACAAGTCTATCTCCCAAGAACTGCATACTACCAGATGTGCTACGACGTGTATCTTGACAACCAGCATGATCCGCATCTGCAAATGTTGTTAGTGCAATTGAAGAATCCTTCGGATACCATAGTCCCCGATTGACGGTTTTCCATTTTAATACCGGAAAAGATCCTTTTGACCGCATGAAGTGCCTTTTCGTAGGCCTAGCCTGATACCGGCACCATGCATATAGCAAATTGTAGGTTAGGTCTACTGGCTATGAGATAAAGGAGGGTGCCAATCATACCATGATAGTGTGATGGATCAACGACTTTCCCTTCTTTATCCTCATCCAGTTTGGATTTCTCCACCATGGGAGTATCCACTAGGTCACAAGAGTCAAAACCGTATTTCTTTAAAGATTCAAGGGCATATTTTGACTGGTTAATAAAGATGCCTCTAGGATTTTGAAAAATCTGTAGTCCTAAGAAAAATGAGATTTTGCCCATCATTGACATCTTAAATTTTGAACATATGATTTTAGCAAATAGGTCACAAAGTTCAGGTGTAGATGCAGCAAAGATAATATCATTGACATATACTTGTACCAGAAGTAATTCCTTGCCTTCCTTACGGATGAACAGAGTAGGATCCACTAAGCCTTTGGAGAAGTCTTGGGATATCAGGAACAAAGACAACATGTCATACCACACGCATGGAGCTTGTTTCAACCTATAAAGAGCTTTCTTTAGCTTGTACACATGATTGGGGTTATCTAGATCTACAAAACCATCCGATTGGCTTACATAAACCTCTTCCCGTAAATTACCATTCAGAAACGCAGTCTTGACATCCATTTGGTAGACGACCATGTTCATGTGAGCGGCAAACGCGAAAAAAAAATCCTTGTAGCCTCTAATATTGCAACCAGAGCAAAAGACTCTTCAAAATCAATTCCCTCTTCTTGACGGTAACCACGAGCCACTAATCGAGCCTTGTTCTTTAGAATACCTCCCAGTTCGTCTAGCTTTACTTTGTAGATCCACTTCAAAATAATAACCATAACTTTGTCTAGTCGGGGTACGAGCTCCTATACTTTAAGGCGTTCGAACTCATTGAGCTCTTCTTGCATTGCTTCGATCCAGCAGGATTGAGTCAAAGCATCTTTATACGTCTTGGGTTCAACAAAAGTGAGGAAAGCATCGTAGTAACAGAAAAGAGCTTGCTCATGTAATTATAGCCTTGTAGAAGTTGGTCTAGCGAGTTCACCGATTATGTTTTCAAGTAGATGATCCTTAGTCCATTTGCTATTGTGTTCAGAAATTTTGTGATCGGGATGTACAATTATATGAATATAATCCGTTAATGAAGATTGATCAGAAGGAACTTCTAGAATTATGATACAAAAGTACAGATCATTACCCATATGTGCAACTTCAATATCTTGATTGTGTTCTTCAATATTGTTAGGAATAACAGGAGGTTAAGTTTCGGGTGTTGTTTGAGAGTTACTTAGTGATGGTGCATCTTGGTCAACTGTTGTTGAGGAAGGTGAACTGGTTGATACAGCGAGAACTAGAGCAACTACTTCATCAATTAGAGCAATGACTTCAGGAGATGGGAGATCAACACTTGGTAAAGGAGTGAGTAATTTATCAAACAATAGTTGAAACAATATATCCTAATCAGTTCATGAAGGTGGTATAAATGGTGTTGAAGGAGGAGGGTTTGGCACGAGTCCTAAACTGATTGTTGCAAGAGTCATTTCATGAAGTGCGGGTCCTGAACTGCTGTGTTCAGAAGCCATTGCAGTCAGCTCATCAAAGTCTACATGAATTGTTTTAATGATTCGTCTGGTACGTCGGTTGTAAATTCGAAATGCTTTCTTTGTGGGTGCATAACCAATGAAAATACCAATATCAGCCTTCGGTTGTAACTTACCTAAATTCTCACTATCATTTTTCGGATAGCAGAGTGCACCAAATACATGAAAAAATGATAAGTCAGGAGGTTTGTCACGTAAAAGCTCGTATGGTGTTTTACCGTGACTAAGACGTACGATGGAACAATTTTGGGTGTAACATGCGGTAGTAACAGCTTCTGCCTATAAGAATAACGGAGCTTTTGCATATCAACGACACCATTTTGCTATGGAGAGCAAGCAACAAATGTTTCATGAGAGATGCCAACCTTCTCATAATATTCACGCAAGGTTTGATTAACAAATTCAGTTCCATTATCTGTTCTGATTCTTCGGACAGGTACTTTAAGTTATACTTGGATCATCTTAAGAAACTTGATTATAAAATCTGGAGCTTCATCTTTTGACCTTAAGAACTTAACCCATGTGAATCGTGAGTAATCATCGACAATGAATAGGTTGTACTTCTTTCCATTAACACTTGTGACACTCATTGGTCCATAAAGATCCATGTGCAAAAGATAAAGTTTCTCTTGGTTGGTGTCTTCAGATTTAAGTTTGTGGGGTTTCTTCTTGCTTTTGTCTATTGCACAAGCAGAACACAGATGGTCCTTTTCAAATTTAAGCTTAAGGAGATCTCAAACAAGATCGTGTCTAGCTAAATGGTTAATTACACCAAAGTTCAGTTGAATACGAAACGACGTGTCCATAAGCCAGGAACATAGTAATTTGAGGCCTTTGACAAGAGACATATAGGAGAGGACGCCATCATATCTCTAAGAGACAGAGTATACAGATTGTTGCCTCGAGATCCAGTCAATAGATCAACACCTTCCAAATTATGAATGAAGCAGGTGTGTTGACGAAAAGCAACTTCAAGGTTCGAGTCACAAAATTTCCCAACGGAGAATAAGTTGTGTCCAAGTCCTTCCACATGGTAAACTCTTGATATTGTAACATTCTAAATCTGATAATCACCATAACCTAATATCTTTTCCAGGTGATCATTTCTGAATTTGACTGTATCCCAAAACTTATTGACGAAATTGGTGAGCTGAGAGCGATCTCTGGTCATATGCTTGGAGCAGCCGGAGTCTAAATACCAGGGAACAATTTGGACGACCTGCATTCATCAAGAGAGGAAGATGGAACATCGGAAACTATGGATCCCCAAGATTGACTGGGTTCCTTTTTGTTAGCAGATACAGATTTAAGAACCTTAGCTTTGCTAATAGGAACATTAGTTTTAGATTTCCTAGGTTTCTTTGAGTAAACTAATTTTACAACAGGCTTAGGTGTTTCATTTTCTAGAGCAGTTGGTTTCCTAAGGGGTACTTTAGTAGTTGTGGTAATCGTAGTTAAAGGGCACGCATTTCTTACTATAGTGAAGGTTCGACCAGTAGGTCTCTAGATGTATCTAATATTTAAAAACACCTTTCCTGTTGGTTTCCAAACTTTTATCTTTGAACTTTTGTTAACAGATTTAGATTTTTTACGAGCATTCACATTATTGATAAAATTAAGAACACACAAATCATGGTTATCAGAAAGCATGCAACTATTACACTAAACACATTTAAGTTCAGAATTCGCATTAAGCTTGGAATGCTGCACATGAGCAGTTCCTTTAGGTTGAACAACACAATCTTTATTTTTCAAACTAGATTTAACTTTCCTAGGGTGGGCTTCTACTTTATTCTTCTGAGTACTACTTGGTGTTTGTCGAATCTTATCTTTCTTTGTATTGCCTGAAGGTTGTGATCCGCTAGCACTAGTAGACGGTTTTACTCCTGTAGAAGACAACATAGGTTTGTTAGAAACTAGGTTTGATGTAGAGGTTGTTTTTGTGATTGTGTTTCCTGAGGATGTGACGGGCTCAGTGAATCTAACTCTTTTGTCCTTGTTCTTTGGGGTCACAGCCACTATTTTTCCATCAGTATTGTTGACACTAGGGCAGGTTTTACTAAATGTTTTTAAACAACTCCTGAACTACTTTAGCATACCTACAGGTATATTCTAAGGATTGATCTAGTGTATATTTTGATTTAACATGTTCAACTATATCCCTAAGAACGGTAGCTTCTTCCTGAGTGTGCTTAATATAGGCAGAGTGAGCTGTCTGTTTATTCAACAATTTAGGGGTTATTGGTTCCACATCAATCTTAAGCATTTCTGGATCACTAGGGTGTTTTGTAACGTCATTATCAACTAGAGCTTTTCCTTTAAGTTTCCTTAAATCATCCTTGAGAGCTGTAATTACCAAAACTTTTTCCTGAAGACTAGCATTTAAATCAGAAATTTCCACAGACTTTAGATTGACTTGATTAATTAAATCATCACATTGTTCTTTTGATCGAATACGTGCTGGTTTAATCGAGTCATAAAGTTGCTTATAGGTCTGTTTTAAATTCTCATTCTCAGCAATAAGCTTTGTCACCCTATGATCCAATTCAATAATTAAAAGAGTTCATATCTACTAAGTCCTTTTAATCTGATACTCATTATGTTTTCTCCACTTAGAGAATTTTAATTCTCCTTTAACTTCTTATAGAATCGTATCTTTCTTTTGGACTGAGTTTCAGTCACTAGTTATTTCAAACAATTAATCAAAACTTGGAGCACTTTGATTTGAAACAGAATTGTCCCTTTGAAAAATTTCTTGATTATGTTGAGTATCAACTTCTAAAGAGATGCAATGTTTTTCAAGAGTGGTAAAACTTTTGAACAGTTTATTGTAAATCTCTTTTTCAATGAAACCCGTTTGAAGCTCAGTCTCAAGTTTGAGACACTTTTCACATTCACGTACATTCACATCAGAATTATCCACAGAAGAATTCACAATTATGTTCACAATATCTTTGTTAATGAACTTGTTCCAAGAGTCCGTTCATTTTCGTTCAAAAACTGATTAATTTTAACTTCAAATGTTGTTGACTCTAAAGCGATGTTGTTCACAGCCTGTTCCATTTGATGAAAAAAAATTTTGGACTTCAGAAAGTTCATCAACTAAATATTGATTGAATATGTTAAATAAGTCATTTAGAGCTTTTACAAATGGAATTATTTCATCCTTAAAATAAGCTTTTGTATGTTCGAACCCCCACGAACCCTCAGTGATAGCTATGGGTGTAGTTCTTTCTTTGACTACCACATCAAAACCAGCAAGATGGTGTTTAAGTTTTTTCAAACTCGTATTAACCATACTGACTTTAGGAAGTTCCTTTTGGAACCTCAACATTGGTGGGTCTACTGGAAAGAGTGGGTTCTGCAGAATTCACAGAATTCTGAGACCAAAAGGCTTGTTCTGCAGATAATTCAGTTTGTGAAACAAATCATTTTTCAAAATCTTAAGAAAGTTGATTAAGAACAGCATAATCGAGTGGTGTAGTATTAAACTGTTCTTTTTAACATTATAGGATCCTTTTTTTTAAAAGCATTTTTGAACGACTCTCTTCAGCAAGCATTAAGGTCTCTTTGGAGTCAGGAATCGTAATTGCATTAGTTTTCTCAATGATATCACCAACATAAAGCTTTGGTTCCAACTGCTGAGCTTTCTTTAGATAGAAAGGATTTTGAAAACCTAGAGCTTGTTTAGTGGTATGATCATAGAAAAACTGAGGTTTCGTCAACATGTGAACAGTTTGTGCAGATTGATCTCTTTTAAAAATAATATTATCTAGCTGTTTGATCCGCTTTTCTAAAGCTATTTCCCTATCAATGTTTCTAGATTCTTCTTTCTTAAAATCATTTTTGAGAAGAGTAACCGTTTGCATTAAAGATTCCTTTTCTTTTAAATGTTCTGAAAGAGTTTGTTTAAGATGATCAATCTCTACAGACTGTGCACATGAATCTGAAATGTTATCTTTACTCTTTAAATCAACATTTTGTCCTTCTTTCAACACTTTAACTTGTTCCTTATATCTTTCAAGCTCAGCAGTTAAAGTATCATTGACACTCTTATTTTCCAGATTAATCTTGGTACAGTTAACTACTTGGGTTTTCAGTTGTTCAATCACAGATAATATCAATGCATCTTGTTGTGCAGAGGAGTTAGAATTCTGAACAGCTGCCTGTTGTGATTCAATCACATACTAAGAATAAGGAATGATATTGCTATCACTGGTTATTTCAGTCTCTGAATGGGTCACAACATTCGACTGTTCAGAAGATGGCATCATCTGCACAACTTGATTAATCATATTATTATTCACATTATCATGATTGTGTACCTCAGTAAGAGCATCTGAACCATAATGAGATAAATTCGCCATGAGAGCAACTTTGGCAGTGTTGAGTTCATCACAATCAGAGTCATATGCATCCAAATCATCAGCTTGATAAGCAGCATTATGAGTAATGACAGGTAGTGCTTGACCATCAGGAAGTACATGGATCTGCCGAAAAATGCCTTAGTTCCTGGCTCATTTAAGAATTTTGACCATGTGACTTGAGTTTTGGTGTACCAACAACACTTTCTCCTTAAACCATGAATCATCTCGTTTCCTCTTGGGTTTAGTGCACTGTTTGGACATATGGCTTTCCCCTTTGCAGTTGTAGCAAATAACCATCCTTTGTTTCCCTGAATTACTTCCACTTGCTCTCGGAGTGTAAGTCCTTGAAGTACCTGCAGCTAAAGAAGTTTGTCTCTCCTGAATTGTTTATAAGGTTACTCTTTCATTATTAATGGTAGCTTATTGCCTAGGGTTTAAAGAATTTCTCAGCTGGTTATTGGTAGTGGGATAGCGAGAAGTAACAACAACAATCAATAAAGACATCATGTGATTGATGGCATCAATAGGATCATGCACCTTTCTGGAACACCTGGAACACAAAAACAGTTAGACCTGAGTCTAGATTGGGAAATTTAGATTGTTGTAGTAGTATGGTAAACACAGGAGCATATTCCAAATGGGATTTATGATGATGGAGAATAAGCAATTGAATTGAACTGATGATTGATTAATCATAGGATGAAGTTAGCGATTGAAAGAGGTGATGATGATATGATGAGTTGAGATAAGTTGAGACCTGATAAGGGGTGATCCATACATGGAGACTGATATGGTGAAACATATGTTGAATGAAAGTTGAGTGATTTGTTGGTATGCTCTTTTGATAAGTTTGATAAGGAGACTGGGTCATCGGATGGGTTGTAACCAAAGCAAGCGGATCTGAGTTGCGTTCATGCATTAAACGAACCTCATTTGCATGAAATTCATGTTGTCCCAAATAAGCATGAAGCTGATCGATGTTAGTTTGTGCAGTCCTCGAACCAGTTTGACACTGTTACAAATTTGCTAGCCATTCAGAGGAAAGGTATTAAAAAACTTTGTGTTCACATGAAATTGTTACAAGTTACATGTCGTAGAAGATCATATCGTTGAGTACATGAAATCTCAAGTAAGAAGTCACGAAGTGATCCCCCTTCTTATAGCAAACTTATCGAATACTCATAAAGGCTTACACTCTATTTCCTGTTTTGTCAATGAAGTGCCTGCATGAGAAGTGAATTCTTTCCCAAATTCCTTGGCGATTTTATAGATTGCTAACCAATGCGATAGACATCTGGTGGTATCATTGGAGAATGATATTGTTGCTGATAGCACAATCAGCTTGAATTACTTCCAGTAGCAAGATAACTCAGAATATTTCTTTGGTATAGTCACTCCATTTTCCTCAATTGAAGGCCAAATGAGTGGACCATTCTCACGGATTTCAAGAAACATTCGGCCAGTTGACATTTCCTCATGTATAGCATCCATTCTGCTTTTCCAAGAAACGGTACATTTCCTTTTCCAACATGGGTGGACGATTGTCAGCACCTGAAAGAATCGCTTTGTCAGCAAGAGTCGCCATTTATAAATTGGCATGTTCAAAGATTGTTGTTTGATCGAGCAGTGATAGAAAGTAATTGTGTTTGAGGGTGTTGTCTTTTGTGTGTTTTAAGTCTTGAAACTACACGGGATTTTACAATTCTTGACAAAACCAAGAAAACAGATGAGTGTTTCACGGGATTTTACAAGTCAAAGAAATAAACCGTATAATTTTGATTAATCAATTGCCAATTCGGTTGATTAAACAAATTGCAAATTCGGGTTTTTAAGCAAATTGCGAATTTGGGTGTTGCAAATTCGTATGTTGCGAATTCGGCTACAACTGAAGTTGCTAATTTGGATATTGCGAATTCGGATACAACTGAAATTGCTAATTCGGGTATTGCGAATTCGGCTACAACATAAATTGCTAATTCGGATACAACTGAAATTGCTAATTCGGGTATTGCGAATTCGGCTACAACAGAAGCTGCTAATTCGGATATTGAGAATTCGGCTACAATTGAAATTTCTAATTCGGCTACAACATAAATTGCTAATTCGGATATTACGAATTCGGCTACAACTGAAATTGCTAATTCGGGTATTGCGAATTCGGCTACAACAGAAATTGCTAATTCGGGTATTGCGAATTCGGCTACAACAGAAATTGCTAATTCGGATATTACGAATTCGGCTAACAACTAAATTGCCAATGTTGTGCACTCGAATTAGGGTAACACAAGACAAAACACAAAATCGTTTAAAACCCAAAAAAGAACCCTTTTTGATTGTTTTTCCCATAATTTCTTGTGACACTAGTTATTCTTAAACCTATAGAGACCAATTAAAATATAAACAACTTTATGGTTTTTAAGCCAAAAATTTCAAAATTAAGATTTGTACTTTATAAGGTTTTTTGAAAACAAAAGTTGTAAAAAATGATGTTTTTCTTTGATCCAAAGCAAATACACCTATATCCAAAGATACTAGATCAACTTTACCTAGGTAAATGATCTTTTAGTGTACAAAGAAGCTTTGAAAACAAAAGAAAAGAAAGATAAGGACGTACAGAATAACAAACAAAAACGAACCAAAAATCAAACACAAAAACTAAGCAAATCACTCTATGGCTCTTGATACCAATTGTAGAATACAAGTAATCTTTAATCTATGAACTAAGAACTAGAGAGAGAAAGTGGGAGGAATGATGTATTTTCTAGTGAGAGAAAGTAGAGAACATAAAATGAATTAAGTGGAAATGAAACATACAACCAACCAACCACCTCTTCAAAACATGGAGAGGTGTATTTATACCCTAATAAGGCCGGCCATAGATAGGCTTACATGGGCTTTCCATAGGCTTTTCCTAACTTGGCATATTAAGATTCCAAAAATAACTAAACGAGCTAACGACTGTTATCTATGGAGTGATCGACACTTTCCTAGGAATTTCGTATTCCTAACATAATTTGATTTATGTTGGACAGAAAGGAGATCACTTACACTGTAGATATGTTTCGTTCAACTCTTCAGTTGCCAGTGGAAACTCTTGACAATCCATTCATTGCACCAACAACTCTGGAATACATTCAACCATTCATGAAGATCGTTAGTTACCAAGGAGAAGTTGATAAAGTCAGTGCTTTTTACACAAAGTGTCTTGCACAACCATTGCAGACTATATTCAAGGTGTTCAACTGTTGTCTTACCTCAAGAATATCTAGATATGATCAGACAAAGATCAACATTCTACAGACTTTCATGTTGTTGTTAACCATATTCATGTTGACTATGCTGCACTTTTATGGTGGGACTTTCTTCACTACGTACAGCAGAAGAAAGATCAGATCCAGTACCTTCGCTTTACTAAGCTCACCATTGCTGATTTAATGAAGAAATTTTCTTCCATTGCTCAACGACTTGAAAAGGATTATCATTATATCAAAGATGATATTCTGTTGGTGAGTATTTACATTATGGGGAATGTGACTGTTTGAGTGATGCTAATTCCGAATGAGTTTGTTACTGATGACATCCGTGCCACCAAGGAGTATAAGGAGTATATGAAGGTGTTTGTCAGGGTAGACGTTCCAATGATTCAGCCGCAACCAGTTGAATCTACCCAAGGAACGATTAGGGCACCTAACGCCTATAAGACACCTACCCCTACTACTATTGCTGGTGATGTTCAAAAGAAGCAAAAGAGAAAGCAAACTACTGGAGAAACAAGCTCACCAAACCATCTCTAAAGATTCGTGTCAAACAATGTCAATCAAGTACTATACCCATTCCAACTCTAAGCGATGATAGAGAAAGGGAGGAGGTATCCTATGCTAGTGAGTTTGTTAATTCAGTTTTCCAAGATGACGATAATGATTCCGATAATAGGATAGAGCCCAGGAGTCATAAGAAGCATTCAAAAATGGTTGATGATGATGATGAGAATGAGAAAGAGAAGAAAGATGATAATGATGATGATATCAATGATGATCACACTAATCAAACATTGGACAAAACTTAAGAGACGGGTAGTGTTAGCCTTATTTTTATATAACTCGAACAAGAATGTTAGCGGTCGTCTTAGTCACAATTAGTCCTGTATTGTAATAGGCTATTCGGGTTCAACAGGCTTGGACTTTAAGCTAATAATGTCTATGTTTCAGGCAAAAGCCCAACACAAGCCAAGCCCGATCCAAGCAAACAAAGCCCAGCACCAACATTTGGCTTGGACTATAAATAGACCCCTCCTAGCATGTTCGGAGGCTGTTGGTTACTATTTTCTCACATAGTAATCATCCAACTTTCTTCCTTCTCTCTAGCTTTCTCTCTACTTTCTCTCTTTAAACTTCTTTTTCTTTTCTTCTTTTTCTTTTCTTCTTTTTCTCTTATTATGTTTGTCTTATTAGTTCTTATTGGTATGCTTATTAGTTGTGATATGAATTAGGTATTTGGGATAACAAGGGGTATCATTCGCCAAGGGGTTTTTGGTGATTTTGTTTTTGGTTTGTTTTGGTTCGTGTGGTTCGAACACCTAACAAAAAGTTTTCATTTTTTGCGTGTTCAAAAACCATAAAGCTTGAAACTTTCTTCTTAATCTATCTTAATATTAGTTAGTTGTATAAGAAAAACTTTGAAAAACATCAAAATTTTCCATCTTTTATAAGTTTTTTTTAGTTCAAAAGTTTTTTTGTGTTCAAGAATCTTGATCCGAAATTTTTTTGTGTTAAAAACCTTAAAGTTTATGTTTTTATGCTTCTACTAGGCTTAGGATAAGTTTAGTTGTCAAGAAAAAAACAAATCAAAAACACCAATTTCATAAAAAAAGTGTCTTTAATGAGATGTAGTTTTTGAATACGGCTTCTTATACGCTTTGAATACGGTGATTTATACGAGTTTAGATCCGGCGATTTATACGTGTTTTGAAGGAGGCGATTTATACGAGTTTAGATCCGACGATTTATATGTATTTTGAAGGCGGCGATTTATACGTGTCTTAAAGGGCGCTTTTTATACGCAGTCTTAAAGGGCGCTTTTTATACGTAGTCTTAAAGGGCGCTTTTTATATGCAATCTAAAGGAGATTTATACACTTTTCCTAAGGAGGTTTATACACTTTGCTAAGGAGATTTATACATTTTTCCTAAGGACATTTATACACTTTTCTTAAGGATATTTATACACTTTGCTAAGGAGATTTATACACTTTTCCTAAGGAGATTTATACACTCTGCTAAGGTAATTTATACACTTTTCCTAAGGTGATTTTTATCATTCAACTTGAGAGATATACAACATTCAATGTTATATCAAACAACAATCTCAATCACTTTATAAAACTTAAGATCCGATATCCATTCACAATATCAAAATGTCAAATACCAATACAAATTTGCAAACTCAAACATCAAATGCTCTTCATAATGCCATCATAAAAGCAGGTGGTAAAGATTGTCAACTTTAGTTGATGTTCATTTGGAAGAGCCATCAACAATGTACCTCTTGCCTTTAACTCATTCTTTCTTGCTAATTTCTCTTCTGCAGTTATAGGAGGATATGTTTGCTCAACACCATCAACAGTTCTCTTTGGTAGAGGTAAGTCACCATTTAAGATTACTTCCCAAAGAGCATAATCAATCATTAAGAAGTATTGTTCAATCCTCATCTTCTAAAGTTTAAATTCGCCTGGATTGAGCATTGGAAGTTTTGCAGCAGCAACCACTTGTGCAGATACTGACTCCATCTTTTCTTGAAACAAAAGATCTTGTGTGTAGAATGGTTCTTCTTATTCAAAGTTTCTCAACCAAATGGCTTTGATACCACTTGAATAGATCTTGCTTAGCTTGTAAAAGCTTAGTTATATTGAATAAATTCAAGACAACTTTGATAGAAACTTTGATTGAATATATCAAAGACTATGCGGAATCTAGTCTATGATACTAAGAAGAATAATCAATAATACAGTAATGAACAAGATCAATAACAAACAGTTTACCAAACTTTAAACCTCAATATAATACGAACACTTTTAATAGTATTAGGGTTACAAAACCTTGAAGCTATGAAGATTTCAATACAAAATGATTTCTAGATATCTAATTCTATACCCTAGGTCCTCTTTTTATACACCAAGGAGTCCTAGTCGGTTTACAATATATTCCCAAGTTATCATGATCTTCTAATCAAATAACTTATATATATCTTTTATAAAAATATATCATACATATCTCAAAAGCAATCTTTATCCTTTCTGAGCAATCTTTATCCTTTCAGCAGTTGTAATCCCTCAGCAGTTATAACTTTTATACCAGCAGTATTAACTTTCATCACCAACAGTAGTAACTTTTGTACCAGCAGCACTAACTGTGTACAAGCAGCATTAACTACTTAGAAAGTTTTCTTTAATCTTCATCAGCAGTACTAAGTTACACTAGCAGTAGTAACTAGCAGTACTATCTACTTAGCATATTTTTCATTAGAATTACCAACAACACTAAGTTTTACTTAGCAGCAGTAACTAATACCTTAGCAGTCTTAATTCCTTTGAGCAACATTATCTTTAACAAGAACAATATTAACTCCAAACAGCATCAAGAACATGATATTCCAGGTTGATACGAGTATTTGGGTATTCATTTAAACAACATTTGGGTTGTCTGGTTCATGTCGAAATCTACATTTTTGAAGATTTTATTGTAAGTTTTCAAATTTAAATTTCGTTTGTTTATAAATCCAAAGCAAATTCCTTTGTAATTGATATTTTCTTGATAAACATTTATCCATAAATCAAACCTATTACAAAATAAAAAATGAGTTCTTGATCTACACCAAGACAATATAGTTTCTTGTAATAAAAAATGGCTACCTTGCACTCTTTAATCTTTAGATGTGTGGTCCGCCACTAATAAAAAGTTGCAAACAATAGAATTCATCATACAACAATGATGGTGATGATGAAGGTCAAGAAGATCACGATGAAGGCTTGTTTTCTTATGGTGGCATGGGGCCAGGCTTTGTTGTTGCTTTCTTATATTGAGCATAAAATACAAAGGCTAGTAATGAGATGAAGGGCCGCGAACCGGTGCAAACGAAGTGGTTCCGATGTATGGAGATGAATCCAACTTAATGGCGATCCAACTATGTAGGTCATACCAACTATGATGGCGCGACAAATCTTAACCCTATGAACCACAATGTATAAATTGTTTTATTACAAAAGTTGTGATGATGGTGATAACCCCATCAAGAAGATCGTTAGATGTGGATTTTTTATTGGTTGTATCCTAATGTATGAAGACAAATGGAAAATGAAAGAAAAAAAAGTATACAAAGCAACGGGCATATATTCACTAAAAAACTTGAATTGTTTTTATTAGCCTTCACCTTGTCTGGTTTCAAAGGAGTGCATTTTTCTATCCCTCTCCAATTAGACCCTTTAAAGAAGTTAGAGAAAAAAATAAACGCAGTATATGTTTGGGTCCTACCAAAATCTATCCTTACTAGGAAAATAAGTAAAAAAGAAACGCCCCCTAACTTTACTTTAGCGGTACTAACATATACTAGTAGTACTAAGTTAAAACTAGCAGTAGTAACTAAGTTACACTAGAAGTAGTAATATACACTAGCAGTAGTAACTAGCAGTACTAACTACTTAGCATATTTTTCATTAGGATTACCAACAGCACTAAGTTTTGCTTAACAACATTAGTTCTAACCTTAGCAGTCTTAATTACTTTGAGCAACATTATCTTTAACTAGAACAGTATTAACTCCAAACAACATCAAGAAGCTTTTAATCCCAACATGCATCATTTGCGTGCACCTGGTACTTCTAGGAATAGTTCAAAGACTGTGTCAAAAACGTCACCAAGAGAATTTATAGGATCGAATGACTTGGTTCATAACTACTACCTAGAGGAAGTTAAGAAAAAGGGACAAATACATAAAGAACAAGCTTTGAATTCTAAACCTAGTGTGATTACTCCTGGTAGATTACCACACACTACTAGTGGTAGCAAATAAAACCTAGAATTGGCCACCATTCATGAGTAGTCCGTGTATCGAACAAAAGTTGTTAAACACTGAAAAACCACCAGGAACTTCTAACGCCTTTCTTGAATTCGCAAAATTTACATGTCCTACATGCAAAAAGTGTAATTTACACTGCAAAACAAGATATGTTGCACTTTGCATACCTCTCTTAGTAAATTCTCGGCCATCTCATAGACCAAAAGGTCAACAATCCATAGACAACAAAAAGATATATACCCTTAGAAACGAAAAGCGATGCTAAGAAACATGAAAGATGGATCTCTTCATTACATAGGTTTTCCCCAAATAAGTCTTTCGTTGTTTATGTGAAAACCACGCCTCCTAGATCTAGTCTTACATGGAAACCAACGGGTATAATCTTTACTTATGTTGGTCTTAGGTGGATTCCCACTAGAAAGACTGTTGAAACTTGCAAAAACATGAATGATAGTACTTCTCTGAGTGTAGGTACTTCAACGGCTTCTGAACCCATTTCTTCCACGGGTTCAAAAAATGTATATATTCCATCATCTTTGAAAATAATTCAAACTTCAATTTTTGATTACTTCAAAATTACTTTAGAAAAACAAATTTAAAAATATAAAATTTTCAAAGAGAAAATACAAAAATAGAAAATCTTTTAAAAACAAAATACAAAATCAAAAAATTTCAAAATACCAAAAAGAATCTTCTTGACGTGTCTCTTAGAATTGATAATATTTATGTACTCAGAAATGTCAATTAATATTGACACGGATATGTAAATAAAGTTCAAATAAGAGTTCAAACTCTTTCAAAACATGTCATTTCTAATTTTTCAAATGACTTCTGATTACTTCTGATCAGAACTCGATTTTTAAAGAAAAGAAAAGTGTAGGCCTCAGTGCGCTTTATCTTAAAACAAAGAGAAATCTTCTTCGTCTTGAGCATTTTTTTCAAAAAATTTCTTGCTCAGGACACACGACTTCTAAGTAAATATCAACCTAGGACTCGTTTTTCAAATAAAGGAAAGTAAACACTCATGCACATTTATCCTCACAACGAGAAGATAACAACTTCTCGGACTTGTGCTGACAACAAAACGTCAATTCAAAAGACATTCAAAGTCTTTAGAGCTCCAGTAACAATGGTTTTCAAAACAGTTGAACACAATTTTTCAAAAGGTATTTCAAAATCTTTCGAAATGATGTGTTCAACACACCCTCCTCACGAAACTTTCAAAAGTTAAATCATTTTTAAGTGAATCTATTTTTGAGGGGGAGCATTTAAAACCAAGTTTTAATGCTTTTAGACACATACTCACATGTCTAATTTGTGTGTCTAAAACATTTCAAAATGCTTAAATAAATGAAAATTGTTAAAATTTAATAATATTTAAACACTAATTTTGTTAAAACATATAAAAGTGGCACAAACTCAATTTCACATGTAATTTACAAAGTCATAACCATATTCTCTCAATTGGTGTCATATATATGAAATTGAGGGGGAGCTAAAGAACAAGTTCCATTAATTCATGCTATATAGGAGTTAACATTTTTATCCCCATGAAACTTTTCATGTCTAAAATTTTAATCAATTAGTATGAAAATACTAAGAGAATAGTTATTTCCATAGAGAGAGATAATGTGATTTAAATGTGATTGAGAAAAATGTGATCTTTAAGACTATAAGTGTGTAACTCTTTCCTCCATGTGCGAAACAATTTCGAATATCGATGCACATGTGTAGAGGGAGCATTTCAAAAGAATGAAACTCTTAAAGTGTTAAACGTTTTGATTTATATCAAACACTTTGATTGATTTTC
Source organism: Tanacetum coccineum (assembly GCA_026074375.1). Lineage (NCBI taxonomy): Eukaryota > Viridiplantae > Streptophyta > Magnoliopsida > Asterales > Asteraceae > Tanacetum > Tanacetum coccineum. The sequence goes on from BQNB010075387.1 coordinate 24,587, forward strand.
AATGGTTTTATGGTTTCGATCTCTATACCCAACAACCAATTAACTCACGACGTTGATGAAGTTATAAGGTGGTTAAGGTTAGGTATAAGTCCTATGATCCAACCAGAATCAGAGGGATCTACCTAAGGACACTTTATAGTTAGAAATAGCAGTCTTTAGGTATGACTAGAGACGAATGAGAATAAGGGAAAAATGTATACTAAGGCATGAGTTATCACCAGAACAATCACAACAAGGTGATAGTGATGACGTCTTGGTAAACATTAAAAGGGTTAAAGAATGAAAAAGAAATATAAGGATAAAAGGTCTAAAGAAAGAAGCCCTCCATACACTTTAGGCAGAAACCAGGTCAATACATAATCTATTAGAATCACAAAGATGATTGATGGTATTAAAGAAAGACATCATGGACCCAGTGATGCAATGCACAACCCTTCCCAGCCATTTTAGTTTCTCTCTAAAGAGACTTGTCTCGTTTGTCACGGAGATACATACGTTATCTATTGACTTTCTCACTCTAAGTTAGTTGATATTGAAAAGGTGGCGGCCAGCTCCAGCTTTCGAGTACTAAAACCAAAGTGCACAAATTAAGTCTAGAGTTATAAGAGATCATTAATATAAATCTCATTAGGATACAATTCATGTATAACACTTGTTGTTTATCAATATACAACAATTGGCATCAAAGAGTCCTACGCATTATCCTTGTGATCTTGCCAGAACATCAGAGTGATACTCTTTAGTATTCATAGTGACAATGGAAATCCTTTCAGTGTCAACATTAAACAACACTACAGTGGGTGACTTGCGAGATTCTATATGAATCAAACTTGTAATTACTGGATATCAATTTGGTCCAGTAAATGAATTGACGACTTAAGCCAAAAGATAGTAACCATCTGATTCACTTTTATCATGTTGTCTGCTTTGAGACGTTCCGGTAATGAGAACAAGCAAGCACGGTGAATCTAATACATTTGTGTTAGAAGATCCTGTACTTTAAGCTAGAAACCCTGTCAAGGAGATTCTTCTAAATTGAATCTACCTGATCATAGGTCGGTCCTCACGAAACCGGAGGTTATCGCAACCGAACTTCAACGAATGACAAAGCCATATTCGTCCATATCCATTGTTTATTCTAACCATATAGATGCAGGATTAGACGATGGTGCTGCAACCTCATTCCAGTGGTGTCACATTTATTACCACATGCTTATGATCAAACGACAAAGATAAATACATCGTGAAAGCTCAAGTACATGTTACAAAAGTCTTTCACAACTCTGATATTCAAGATCTTCCTTAAGACATCAAGATCCTAAAGACAAATATTTCTAAGGGATATTGTTAGTTGGCTTTTAAGACAAGTATGAGCATGTCGGTCCAAAGACACAAGATTGCAAGATGGAAAAGATCAAAGGAAAACAAGGAAAAGATTTAAAGATATCAAAACAGAAAGTCAAAAGATAAAGGCTCAAGATGAAATATCACAAATCATAAAGGAACAAGTCTACTACAACAAAGTTCAAGACAGTAACCAAGGCTTCAAGAGTTTAAAGATATTGTAATGTCAATGACCGCTCCTTTAGAGGAGATTGTTTGCCTTAAAATATTAAGGCGAACAAGAAAGTCATGATCATTCTAGTTTAGGTCTCGTCATAATGTCTTGTGTAACTTTGTATTAATGTAATAGGCTAAGTAAAGGACTTGGGTTAGAGATGTAAGATAATATTGTATAGGTTGTGGGCCTTAAGCCCAACCAAAGCCGAACCTAGCCCGTGTAGAAAGTCTATACGCCTAGTGAAAGGCATGAACTATAAAAGCCCCTCTCCTCTTGTGGAGAGGGTGTTGATGAATCATTTCTTCCTTCCCATTCTAATCTAATCTAATCAACCATCATTCTCTCTACCTTCTCTCTAATCCTCAATTTCTCTCTTTAGATTCTTCCTTCTTTATATCTTATTATTCTTGTGAAGTGGATATTATTTGGCATTGATGTGTCGTTGCAGTTTAGGTATTTTATGTTATCAAGTTTTACTATTTATATTTTGCCAACTTTACCTAAAACAACATTAACGGACAGTGTACCTGATCTGTTGTAGCTTTGTTGGTAAGTAGGGTATCGATCACTAAGAGCGAGAACATTAATTCTTAATTCTACCAATATTTTTGTTATCTACATTAGTTCTAGTCTATGTTAAACTTGTGTTAAACCTACTCTTAATTCTAACAGTTGAAGGGGGTTTTCAGCCAGAGAGACTGGCACGGGTTTTGGTGGTGACTTAAATCTACTTTCCCTACGAGAATGCACCGAAGATGATACTTAAAAGGTTGAAGAGCGGTCAAGCCTATTGTAAGGAAACTGTGCTAACCATGATTAATCTAATAAAAATGCTGGTTTGTTTATTTAGTGCAATGATTGAGTCATTTTGAGGCAGCATATCATTATTAGATTTTGGCGAGACTTCTTCCTAAAACCTAAACACGCCAATGATGTCACAATTAAACGCATCCGCATAACACATCCTTTTACTAATTATATTCTATCTTAGGAGATTAATAATTATGATCTTACTAAACCCTAGCTCATGGAGACTTTACTAACTTACTGCTTAACGGTTCTTTATATACTAGAGGTCACTTGTCCAAATCTTCGGGCATGGAATCAGAACGTTATTTGTTAATCCTAGGTCACTTGCTAGTCTAACTCGTTCACTAAACCAAGGGCGAAGACATCACGTTATTTGTGATCCTATTATTCCAGATATATAATTTACAGATATGGAGAGCCATCCTGGCATCTAGTTAGCACTATATTTTTCATTCCTAGATCCAGTTGAATGATAGGCCGCATACTTAAGCACATAAACGAGTATAAATTAATAAACATAATTAACAATCAACGATAAATTAAGAAATTGATATAAATAAACCAAATATTAAAATCTTCATAACTAGGGCTAACACCTAAAGGTGTTAGCCAATAACCATTGTATCGAATGCAAACATAATAATCAAATCAACTAAGGTAAACTAACCGATAAATGAATGATACAAAAAATCAAATGATTACTAGAGTATAGATGATTACAAGGTGTTTTCTATTGAATTAAGCACTTTGCAAGATCTTTGTTGTTGTTCTTGACCTCTGAGAATCACCTTTTGTGGTTAGGGTTTCGAAATATAATTAAGCACACCCTAAAATTATGTTTAGGGCTTTGTATTTATAGTCTTTTAAAATTTAATCAATACGCAGTATTGGGTAAGTCGATACGGCGTATTGGGGTTTCTTGGAGTGGGGACCACAATTATAATATTCCAGAATATTCCTTGAGCTTGTCCTAGAATACGGCGTATGGGAACTTCTGGATATGGCGTATAGGTCTTTGAGTCTTCATGGTTTCTTGTGAAGTTCAGGCGCAGATACGCCGTATCTTCCTTGATGGATACGGCGTATAGGTTTTCAAAACAGTAGATTCTTGATTTCTTTATTTAAGCTCCAAAATATACGCCTTTTAGTCAATCCTTACCAATTGCTCCATATTTACTGCAAGTAACAAATATAAGCAATTAAGTACTAATTCATGCATAAATAATGTAAAACGAGTAATTTAGATGGAATAAATGATGCTATAAAATAGACGTTATTTGATGTCATCAAATATTCCCCCACTTGAATCCTACTTGTCCTCTAGTAGACTTTAGAAAATTTATAAAAATGTATCTCAAACCAAGGTTCAAGATTTTTTCCTTTAAGCACTTTTTTGTTAGATTACTAGCACACAACCAAACACCTCATGAATGGGAAAATAAAAACACTCAAATCACTCAACTAATCTATATGGTAACATGTAACTAATTCGCTCGGTTTAAGGGTTTGGTCACTCTTTCCAATCTTTATCGATACCAATATTCCAGAAAAGGCGACAAAATTACATGTACACATCCATAACGATAGAATAGACACACATGACTACATTCAAACCTTAACTCGAATAAGCTAAAGAATAGGACTAGTAGTCTTCACCAAAAGTCGTAAACCAGCAAGGGCGACAAATCACATATACACATCAATAACGATGGAATAGAGATACATGATTGCAATCATTCCCCTACTCGAGTAAAACCAAGGGTTAGGACGAAGAGTGATATAGGGTATGGATCTTCTAATCCTTCACCAATAGTAATAAACCAACAAGGCGGACAAAATCACACATACATGGCCGTAACAACGGAATAGACATGCATGATTGCTTGCATCCTCATTCGGGTAAGACCAAAGGATAAGAATTAGGAAAGGGAAAATAATTGGTGTTAAATAAAAATGAAACAAAACAAATAGATTAAGTCCAAATAGATAAGGTATAAAGATGATATTTACTTTCCCGACCATCCCTTAAAGAAGACACAAAATGATAGACTAACTCACGCTTTAACAAAGAACAATCAACGCTTTGGAGACACGAATTAGACTCACAAAATGTCTTGATCAATAGATTAATGAAAACAAACCTTAGTTGGCGTTCCTATAATGGTCAACTCCCAATCATCCCAATTACAACTCTAGTGGCGATTTTTACCACTTTATACATACTTTTACATAGTTGGTTTATATTACGTACCAACTCTAATACAACAATACTCTACAAACATCTTTTTTTTTGTATTTTTCTAATTTTTTTTCAATTTTTTACACTACTAAGAACTAGAAAGCAAATCTAATATGTAAAATTTCACCATCTCATCACTACGATAAATCTGAATAATTGATATTCGATCTTAATAATGAAGTGTAAAAATACTTGAGCGCACTACTACTTTTACATTCCCATTGCATTATGTAATTTCCCGACCTAACCATGGATAGAAAATCAACATGTGCCCCACCAGAGATAGAAAATTAACATCTTGACACAGGAAATACAATACTTTATACAAAAGTAACTAGCAACCGAAAAAGAGAAATGACTTAATCTAATAGGGTAAGCTAAGGTGTAAAGGTGTAACGAAACATATATTTGCGGTGTATGAAGAGAAAGGAGTGGCTCAGCAGGTTTTTGTAGGGGTATCTTAGTAACAATCCGTATTTTCAGGTCATTTACGTCAATAAACTCTCAACTATTTATTTTGAGCATTTACGCATTTACTTTTAATTTCAATCGTTAAGTTATATCGCGTGAACTAAAAATCGATAATCAACGTACACCGACATTAAACAAATAAAAGTTTACGTCAAATAAGTGTTATATAATTATTACGAAAACAATTTATAACTTTTTATATTTTATTTTTATACTTTACGTAAAACGTTTACGTTTCGCAATATTTAGCATTTATGCATGTAAACACCACCACCTTTCTATACTTAATCAAATACCCACAATAATACCCAATACACAAAATTTATTCACTTCTTACCCATAAAACTTCTAATAACCGGCCTCTACTTGTATAATTCATAGGATAATTTAGTTGTGGATATTTTTGTAAGAAAACACTTAACCTTGTGGTTAATAGCCACCAAGGTGTCTTGTCCTTCCTTTTTCTTTGCTATAGCACACGCCAACATTGGCATGACTTGGTGTAGTCACTTCTAAACATGTTTCCCATGAATAAACAATGTAAAGTACCATACCTAAGTTTGGCTATTTAAGAGTTAACTCACTTTTTCAATAATTCATAAAATAAAGATCACATTTACTCATTCTTTCTTTTTCTCTATTGTATCTGGCTCTAACAAGAAACATATAGACTTAGTGATTTTTTGATTTTTAACAAGGAATTTACAAAGTGTTTCAAGGGTTTAGGTAGAATCAAACAGTTTGGGGTTTGATTTAGGTTAGCCTTTGTGTTCATTTCATCATCACCATCATCCAAGGTTCATACTATATTTCTTATACTTTCATTTTATATACTTATACATGAACATCATATATATCAAGTTAAATCACCACTTAGTTTTATATTTTAAAAAGTTTACAAGAAAACCAAGATTTATATATAAACAAGTAAGTACTTACACATGGTGAAAATGATTTACAAACATGTTAGAATATGAGAAAACTTTTATTTTGGTATATTACATGCACTAGATAATTTATTTAGCTAGATGTTAAATTATTTGTTCATAAATTAGATTATATATTTTTATGATTTATATGTTGTTCTTGATACTTTAATTATAATTGAAATGAAATGGATGAAACTAGGTTAGTGGATATTATTTATACAATAGATGTTGAAATGGTAAAATTAGTGGAATTGTAATGTTGAAAATGTAGTAAAATCATAAACTACAAACATATATATATATATATATATATATATAGGTACAACCGACTTATTCTGGTTTGACAAGGACTTCGAGACAAAATCGAACATTAAAAATATGAAATACGTCTTAATACGATTCCGTGCATATAAAGAACTCGAAAAACTGACATAAAACGAAGAAGTTATGAATTTTTAAAGGTTACCGGCACTATTGTTGGAAACACAAAAAGTGTCGGTCACTTCCAAGTTGTAATAGGTCTTAGCTCGTAGATTGTGTCATGTTAAGTATAGAAGCTAATTCGGCCCAAGGCCCATGGGAAGCCCATCATAGCCCATGGGCCGGCCATCATGTAACTATATAAGCCCTCTCCTAGCCTTGGAGAAGGGTTGGTTGTTTCATTTCTTCCACAATTTCCACATAGTAATAATATCATCCATTCTATATACTTTCTCTCATTAAACATCACAACCCACATCTCTCTCTTGTTCTTGGTTTAGATCATAAGATTACATGTTTCTTCAATTGGTATCAGAGCCATGGAGTGGTGTGTTTAATTTTTGTGTTTATCTTGTAATTTGTGTTCAAATCTTTATAAAGAACAAAATTTTAGATTCAAATT
>BQNB010075388.1:7716-31479 GCA_026074375.1 Tanacetum coccineum
GATCTCACTCCAAATCACATTAGGAGTGACCTGGATGCACTTCATCGCAGGGTTCAGCATATTCAGGAGGATGATGTACGTGCCGATAATAAATGACTGAAGATGATGTTAGACTGTAGTGAAAACCGCACTAGAGATGCTTGGAGAGAGCTTGATCATGTGACATAGCATTACCATCACTTAAGAAGTTGGTCTATTATGGTTGAGAATATTTTACCACCGCGTCTGTAGTATAAAGAGCCGCCATATGCTCTACCTGAGACCCTATTGGCTCCTGTTACTCATAATGATCCTAGAGATCCATATATTGCTGCACGTGATGCTGCCACTGCTCCTGCTACTGATAATGATGATTCACCTACTCAGAAGGAGACTTCACCATCTGAGCCATAAGGATCGCCACCTCGTGACTCTTAGTAGTTTAATTTTATTAGTAGTATCTTTTGTTTTGTAACCCCTAAACTGAATCTTCAGTTAGTGAATTGATGCCATTGGTTGTAACGATTTATATCATTTTGTGAAACAATGCACCTATGTATCAACTCTTTTTGGTAATGAATGATGACAATGGCTATCTTTTGATGTATTACTCGATGTTGTTGTGATTGTTGTTATTATTGGTTCACCTGTATATGATGCGATTATGTCATTATATAAATACTCATTGAGGCTTTCTTTGTGTTGTGATAGAATCATGGCACCAAAAGCAATGAACCAAGCTGCCATTGAGCGACTCATCACTGAAAGGGTCACCACTGTTGTAGAGACAGAGCGAGAAAGGCAGGTAAATGCAAGGGGACAAGGAAACAACAAAGCTGGGGGCCAAGGTGGGGCGCCAACTGCTCGAGTATGTACCTTTTTGGGATTCATGAAATGCAACCCTACGGTCTTCCATGGACACGAGGGAGCTGTTGAGCTAAGGACACGTCGGAAGTTGTTGAGCTAGTAGGTGGTTCGAGAAACGGAAAATGGTTTTTGGGATAAGTGAATGTACCGAAGCGAGAAAGGTCAAATTTGTTGCTGCCACACTTCAAGGGCGTGCCTTGACGTGGTGGAATTCCCAGGTTGCAACGATGGGATTAGAAGCTGCTAATCAGATCGGTTGGACTGAAATGAGAAGGTTAATGACGGAAGAGTTTTGCCCCATTGAAGAAATTCAGCGCCAATGGGAATCACGGAATGATAGAATTTGATGGTTAAGGGTTTGACACTAACTGCTTTACCACCAAGCGCCTTTCATGAGCTGCTTCACTATGTCTTTTATTTTTTTTCGGAAATGGTAACTCCGCGGTCGTGAACGCAAAGAAATTGGAAGCCTATATCTGGGGATTAATGACAACATAAAGGGCTACAAATTATTGGATCTAACCCACTAGCCTGATTGATGCTGGTGCGCATGGACATGCCTTGAATGGAACAAAAGGATCAGCTCGAATAGATAGGATTCGCCGAGGGCAATAAAAGGGAAATTGGGAGCTAAGCTCAACAACGGTGGTAACAATGGTAAAACAGAAACAACAATAGGGACAACACCTGCAATATCCAGCAGAATACATCAAGGCAGGGAAAAATGCTTTGTAGCGAAAGCAATGACCACCGCCCCTGATGAGCAAGAGGGGTGTTACTGGAAACAAAACCGCTCTGTAATCGTTGGGAAAAACATTCACTTTGGTTATTGAACGGTAGCTATGTAACACAACTGTGAAGGGCTGGCCACATGGTCACGAGAAGTGTCAAGGGGAAAAGCTATAGCTACGGGTGCTAATGCGCGACCAACCGTGATGTGTTATGATTGTGGAGAAAAGGGACACACAAGGAACTATTGTCAAAAAGAAATGGAATCCACAAGGTGAGGAAGCTCAGCATGGTCGGGCTTACGGATTAGAGATGCTGAGAAACCCCAGGACCTAATGTGGTTACGGTATGTTTCGACTCAACATCGTTATGCAACTGTATTATTTGACTCAGGATCTGACAAAAGCTTCGTGAACACTAGTTTTAGCCACTTGATAGACATTAATCCAGTTAGACTAGACACTAGCTATGAAGTGGAATTGGCCGATGGAAGGGTCGCTAGTACTAATACTATCCTAAGAGGATGTACCCTGAACTTATTAACCTCTATTTTAAATTGACCATTATGGCCATGAGCTTGGGAACTTTTGACGTAGTTATTGATGGAGTTGGTTAGTGATCAGATTGCGTTATCGTATGTGGCAAGAAAGTAGTGCTTATTACCCGTCCTAAGATAGACGCCTTGGTGTTGAGGCCCGACCGTAGTACGTACGATTGAAGCATAATATCCTGCATTAATGTCTAGTAAATCTTCGTAAAGAGGACATCAGTTGTTATTGGCATATGTAACGAGATGGATCCAAAGGAGAAAGTTTGGAAGATGTACCGGTGATTTGAGATTTCCCGAGGTGTTTCCTAATGCAACTTACCAGGAATCCCACCACCTCGGCAAGGGAATTTAAAATTGGAACTTGTACCGGGTGCTGCAACCTGTTGTCGAGCCCCGTCCAGTACCAATTGACACCATCCCAAACTGAAGGAATTGGCGGGGGGGGACCAATAGCAAGAGCTATCAGTAAAAAGGCGTTTATTCCGTTCGAGTCAGTCACCTGTGGGGAGCTCCAGTGTTGGTTTGGTTAAAAGAAGGATGGCCTTCGAATATGTATAGATTACGCTAGTCTAAATAAGTTGACAGTCAAGAATCGGTATCCACTTCCGAGGATTGACGACCTGTTCGATCAACTTCAAGGTTCCAGCGTGTACTCAAAGATCGATCTACGGTCTGGTTATCACCAACTCCGAATTAGAGAAAGACGAAAATTCCTATTACTGCCTTTTGGACTAGGTACAGGTCTTTATAAATTTCCAAGTAATGCCGTTAGGTCTAACCAACGCCTCCTGCGTATTCATGGATCTATGAATGAGTGTGCAAGCCATACCTCGATTAAATTTGTTATCGTATCATTGATGACATACTTATCTACTCCAAGAATAAAGAAGAGCAGGAAAAACATCTGAAGGTCATTTTAGAGTTGCTCAAGAATGAGCAATTGTACGCCAAATTTTCGAAGTGCGATTTCTGGCTTGAGTCGGTACAATTTCTCGGTCACGTGATTAACAATAAAGGTGTTCACGTGGATCCTGCGAAGGTTGAGACTATCCGAAATTAGTCTGCACCGACAACACCGACAGAAGTCCTAGTCAGTCAATTTTTGGGTTAGCAGGATATTACCTAAAGATTCATCGAAGGTTTTCTTGTTAATTTCCAAGCCTCTAATAAATTGATCGAGAAGAACAAAAAAGTATGAATGGGGTACGGGAGAAGATAGAGGCGTTCCAAACCTTGGAAGAAAAAGTTATGTTCGCTCCTATCCTAGCATTTGCCTGAGGGAAACTGAGAACTTCTGTCGTGTATAAATGCGATGGCGTCGCACCAAAGGTTTTGAGTTGTTCTGTTGCTGGAGGGTAAAGGTGATAGCCATATGACTACTCGACCAACTTGAAGAAACATAAGGAAAACTACACGACCCATGATTTAGAACTGGGTGCTATAGTGTTTGCACTTAGAATCTGGAGACATTATTTGTATGGTACTAAGTGTAATGTATACACAGATCATAAGATTCTACAATACATTCTGGCTAAAAAAGAACTCAACATGAGACAGCGGCCGATGGATTGAACTTTTGAGTGACTATGATTGCGAAATCCAGTTACCATCCTGGTAAGGCCAACGTCGGTAGCCGACTCCCTGAGGTTGATAAGGACAGAAACCACATAAGGGTTAGATCTTTGGTAATGACGGTACACACCAATTTACCTAAGAGAATACTCAACGCTCAGACTGATGCAATGAAAGAGGAAAACGTAAAAGCTGAAAATCTTGAAAGGCTGATCAAGCCGATATTTGAGACCCGTTCTGATGGAATCCAATGCTTTGAAGGGCGAATTTGGTTGCCGTTGTTTAGAGGATTACGGGATTTGATCTTGCATGAATCGCACAAATCTAAATATTCCATTCACCTAGGGTCAGACAATATGTATCAAGACTTAAAGAAACTCTATTGGTAGCGAAATGAAAGCTAATGTGTATCGCCTCCTATGTCGTGTATTTCTTGACCTGTGCCAAGGTAAAGGTTCTGAGCACAAAGGCCACGGTTCTACTTCAACAACCTGAAATCCCAGAGTGGAATGGGAGAACTATAACCATGGATTTTGTGCTTCAGGACTTCCAAGAACGCCAAGTGGTTCATGACTCCTTTGGGTTTATTGTTCGAATCCGATTAACCTAATCTGCTTCATTTCCTGCCAATGAGAAGACTGACAGCATAGAGAAACTTGACCCAATTATACTTAAAGAAATTGTATATGTAAGGCTTGGCGTGACCTACGTCAATTATCTACGTATAGAAGACAGTTTGTTTACATCAAGACTTTTGGAAATCCCTGCACAGAAAACGATGGAGAACCCAACTGTGATATGGAGCACCTTGTTACACCGAGAGTCAGACGTTAATGCAAAGCGAACTGAATTGGGAGGACTGTTTCAGACGATGAAGGACTGTTGCGGCATGTGTAATAATTTGCGTAGTTGTTGGATCGGACAAATGCAATTTAGTCCGAATTCTTCCTACACAATAACAGTTTTCATTAGCGAGCATTAAAGGCTGCTCGATTGAAGCTTTATATGGCTGAATATGTATAGATGCCTATTTGACTGAGTGAGGTTGGAGATAGCTCAAACTAAAGCTCTAGAAATGATACGGGAAACAATTGGACGACAGATAGTGCAAATTAAAAATCGGTTGTTGACTGCTCGAAGCCGCCAGAAAAGTTATGCGGATGTTAGACGCAAACCGATGGAATTCCAAGTGGGTGATATGGTTATGTTAAAGGTATCGCCTTGGAAGGGCGTGATTTGCTTTGGGAAACATGGTAAGCTGAGTCCACGGTACATTGGGCCATCCAAAATCATAGAAAGAATTGGTCCCGTGGCATACAAGTTGGAGCTTCCTGATAAACTCCGTGGAATTCATAACACCTTCCACGTTTCGAATCTCAAGAAATGTCTAGCGGATGTAAACTTGGTTATCCCTCTTGAAGAGATCCAACTTGACGACAAATTGCACTTTATTGAGGAACCTGTAGAAATCATGGACCGCGAAGTGAAGCAGCTCAAGCAAAGTCAAATTCCTATTGTCAAAGTATGATGGAATTCCAGACGAGGCCCGGAATACACTTGGGAGAGAGAAGATTTCTTCAAAAGAAATTACCCGCATCTTTTCTCAAGTAATAAGAAGACAAGATTGAGGAATCGAGCACCGGAACGGTGCTCCCTTATGAGGCCGAGGTAATTGTAACATTCCGTATTTAAGGTCACTATTTACTCCGAGCTTTATTTCTATTTTCATTTTAAGCGAGTTATTAATTTTACGTTTACCCGATTTAGTAAGAATTTTCCGTTCTTAGCTTTGCGTGAGCCGTAATTAGAAATCTATTCCGTCTTCACATCTTAAGTGATTTAATAATCTCATAATATTCCCCGATGATTATAATTTACACCATTTTCATTTTCCGTTGTGTTTCGCGTTTACGAAAATTTCTTGCTTAAAACTCGCGTTTTACCTTAAACCTTTACTTAATTAATCTTACACCACACTTTAAACTAAATACAACACAAATAAAAAAAATCAAAAAAATAATAATAATTTCACAAACCCAAGGCCTATGGCCGGTTTGTACATAACCACACATAACACACTTACACTTTTCATTTTTCTATAAACATCTCATCATCACTTTCTTTTTCCCATACATGCAAATCTCAAAAAAATAAAAATTTTCTCTTCTTCCTTTTGGTCTCCATTTCTGCCGAACACCCTAGCACCACCACCACCACTCTCACAAAATTTTCCTACTCCTTTTATCCATTATAACACCATCCCAAAGCCTCTTGCAAAGTTTGGTAAAGATTCATGAAGATTTGAAGAAGTTAGGGCTTGTTTCTTGAGGTTTTCTTGAAGCTTTTTGATTGGGGTTTTGTGGGAAGAGTATTATCATCATTTGAGAAGGGTTAGGAGCATTATAATCTTGGGTTTTGAGGGTTTCTTTGGTTCGATTCAGCCCACACAAGAAAGGAGTATCTTGTGTTTGATTCTCTAGCCTTAATCTTTCTTTTTGTAAGCCCTACCTTTCTTTTATTAGTCCTACCTTTTTATTTCTTGTTTTCTTTAATTTTAATCCATGAAAATGGATGTTTAAGTTCTGAATATATATGTGATTATGTTCTTGAGAGTGTTTTCATTTAGTTATGGCATTGGGTTAGGTCTTAGATGAAGTAAAATGATGTTTAAAAAGGTTTTAAGTTGAAATATTGGGACTGTTTTGAAAACAGTAGCAAAACGTGTGATTATCTAAAAATATTTGGCCTGGAGACTATGATTAAATTATATGACTGGAAAGATACATGTCTTAGCATCATAGGATAGTTGGATGCTCAACCAACTCCTTAGGATGAGTGAGTTATGGCCAAAACAAGAAAATAAGTCAAATCTGGACATATGTTTAAAATACGAGTTAAACTACAAATTTTTGCCATAAAATAACAGATATTAAAGATTGGGTCAGTAGTATACATCATAAGGAAATCATTTCCTTTGACCTCACCTTTATTGCTATCATGGTTTGGGATTTATGTCCATTTTAGTAAAGGGTAAATTTTTTACTAACTTTCTGTTTTGGACAACCAGGGGTAAAATGGTCTTTTCACATAGTTACGAAACCTTGTAAATTATGAGACTTACATTTCTGGAAACTAGACTCAAATAGCTTTCCAGGGGTGAAAGCCTCACATATAGAACATTTGTGAGCTAGGAGATATGAGTCCGTGAAGTCGAGTTAAAACCAGAAACTGAGTTTTTACACCTAGTCTAAAAATTTAAGAACGTATAGTACACCGTGATAAAATAAAAGTTAGAGGCCGAAACTTGGTAGATGTTCATTTGCCTATAAGACCAGGTCACAAGTCAATTTAGGATTAAAAAGTACTTGGGGAAGTCCTAGTGGAATGCCATACTTATCTCGGAAACACATCTCATGATCACATGTTTAATTTTTACGTATTGTTACTTTCTACGTACTAAATCGCGTCACGTCTTTTAGGAGGTGCTTAGGAGTACTTCCCGCTCGTTCAAGACTCGTAATACTTCTGATTTAATTGTTCTTACGGTGAGTTCATAGCCTCGCCTTTCAACTTTTAAACTGTATTTATAAACCCCGCGAGGGAGATACATGCTTGTTTTATAAACTGAACACAAGAAACTTTATGGTATGCTGGACCCGAATATGAGATTAATTGCATGAGTAGCTATTGCCAAAAGACCCCACATCATGAACTGTTAATTGCCTATAATGGGTAAGCGCTAGTACAAGTAAATAGATCTATTGGGTTTGACAGCCCTGTCCGGGGGTCTGAATCGAATCCTTTCGAGCACCCAGTCAACGGACAATTTGTATTTAGAAGTTAGGTATAAGGCAATAATACCTAGTTATGGGGCAACAAGAATTACATACAAGATATGAGTTAACGTCAAGGCTTCGGTGTCATGAGCTTATTGCAATAGAAACTTGATTAATGGCTTGTCCGTACAACAAGTCACACGATGAACAAAAACTTGTGTTCTCTTTTATCTCTTACAAACTCTATGGATTCACTCAACATTTTGTTGACTTTTTAAGCATGTTTTATCTCAGGTAACCAAGGGTGATGGATGCTGTGTACGAGGAGTCTGCGCTAAAAGTTTTTAAGAACTTGTATTTTGTTCCATTTTATAAAACTAATGATCCATGATTTGGAAAAACTTATGTTATGAAATTTGGTAACGATCCTGTGGGACGTATGTTGATTACTCTGAAACTTCTTTAAATGGAACAATGTTTTTAAACGCCTCTTTTCGAGTCGTTTTCTATATCCTTGTGTAATTGTGCTATGATTTAACACCCAATGTTGTATATTCCGCTGCGTGAAATTTGGGGGTGTTAAAGATTGGTATCAAGAGCTACTATAAAATCTTGGCGTCTTGGTTTGATTGTTCCTTTCTTTATCTCTTTACATATTATTGTCATTGTTATTTAGGCTTAGTTTAGATAGTTATTATTTGATCATATTGTTGGTTGATTAAACATACAACTCGAATCTAAACATTTTTGAAAGCAAACTTTTAAAACAAAAACAAACCTTTAAACTATTTAACCCCCCCTCTAGTTTCCACAAACTGTTTATGGTTGGTTTACTTCTACCACTACATTGAAAACCAACAAGAACCATCAAGAGTTGAAAATGAGATTTGTTGATATGAAGTTCTGTTAATATTTGGAGTTGTTGACTAAATGCTTACTGAGATGCGCCTTTCCTTGGGAAAAACTACTGATGCAAGTCACTGTCAGCATTTATGTCTAATCTTACGCTAAGACACATGGTACATGGTATTGATTTTTGTATTGTATGGACTATAAAGTCCTGATTTTTAGAAATGAAAAAGTTCTATAAAATGTTGAGGATTCTTGATATTCTCTATATTGTTATCTGTAGGTTAGAAGTTGTACATTACAAATACGTTACCAATGGATGTAACATTTTTAAATAAAGCTTATGTACAGGTTTCAGCCCTTAGCATACATGCGCAGGTTAATATGCTCTGCTGCAATGCCCGACCGCTGTAATCGTCGTTTAATACAAAGCTTAGCAAACATGCTCAAGATCAGTGGCTAAAAAAGAAGATAGAGTTTTAAAGTTTTATATGTTTTTTGACTTTGTTTTTTTCAAAAGGATGAGAGAGAGAAATAAGTAATTTTAATATTTAATTATATATCTAATGAAATGATCAATAAGTGTAAATTAGTAGTAGAAATCACATGCATGTCTAAAAGAGTAAAAGAAACTTTAATACATTTTTGTAGTTTTCTATTTTTTTCATAGACAAAATGTATATTTCTTGCTAAAATAAATTGTTACACGTTTATCCTTGATGTAAAAAAGACGAACTGTTTATTTACCAAAGTTTTGCTTTGAAAATCAACTGTAAAAACTCTAAACTGTTACGAAAAAATTTATATAGTAAGATCTGACCCGACTTGATATTGATCAGTTCATACTATTTGGCTATTTTTTTGCCTTTCATCAAATAGGAACCACCTTACATTTCTTACTTGGTCTGCCACTATAAGGACAGATCTTTTATGCAATGGTACGGATCCCTTATATAAGGATCTGTATGATCCTTTGGGGCTGATTCATCTTGCCTATTTAAGCTAGCTACTTGCATTCATTTTGACAAACCTCTTGCATACATAAAACTAATCATCTGCCATGTAAAAATACACATTTTCAAGTCTTTAAAACCTTTTTTTAACCTTTGATCATAATGCTTCTAACTCTCATTTGTTAAAAGCAAATTATCATGTCATTATCCACCAAGAACAAGCATAGAGCTCTCATCACCGTCATCCACCACAAGTATAGATGCATATGAAGATCCACCACAACAAGCATGAAGCACTTATCATATTCATCCATTAAAGGCTTTTCATCAATAGAAGTTCAACCATATCAAGCTTAGAGTTCTTGATGTTTAGATTAGGCATTCATATTCATTAGACACTTATGTCTTGGATTATAATTGTACAGTACCATGTATCATCACTATATAAAATCTTCATCACCAATTATACACCAAACTATATATTAGATGGTTTATGTGTTTGGGTATTAAAACACAAGGGTAATAGGTTTAATGTGTTTAAGCCTTAATACACAAGGATAAAAGTTTTGTTATGTTGGGCCATAAGATATAAAAGGTTTGGTTTTACCTGAAGAAGGACTAGATATCTTGCTTAGTATCATTAAACATGTTGGTCCCCTTGAATATGATGATAACTTATTAGGTTAAGTTAATCACATTACATGACAACAAAGTGTATAGTTTTATCTCTTAATATAACAATATAAGAACAAGATAAAACTAACAATATCAAAGTACTTTTTAACTATAAATTCTGATTAGAAAAAGAATCTATGACATAATTTACTTGCGAGATAGTAAATCAATGGAATGACTTGAGATGATCTCCCCTCTAATTTAAACACTAACCAAAGTTTGTGTTTAAGTATAAACTCTACCACATACTGAAACTAGAGAAGAAATTAGATGATTCACACACAAATACTAGTACACGAATAGATTAGAAGAGAAGAAAGATTAGATGTTTTAGAAAGAGAAAGAAACTAGAGAGAGAGGTGGAAGGGAGAGCACATAATAAACACACATTATCACTATGTGAGAAATAAGCTAACCAACCCTCCCTAAAAAGCTAGGGAGGGCTTAAATATAAGAGAGTGACCGGCCATGGGCTTGCATTAGGCTTCCATGGGCTGGGCTTAGTATTTGGATGAGCTTTAGCCTGATAAGTAGACAATATTAGCTTAGGTATTTTCATAAACATAAATCTAGTCTAATATAAGGTTCAAGAATAAATAATGGCCACCACTTCAATAAAACGTAGGCTAACATAAACAGAAGGTTCAATGTCACTTAGTTTGATTCGGGGAGAAAATGCTCTTAAATGTGTTTTACATTAATTGCAAGAGATGACATTTTTTTCCTTTACAACATTTATTATGTAGTCAAGTAATTAGGGCTTACAAAAGGTTCCCCTTTAAACATGGCAAGCATCAAATGAGTGGTTGAGATACTATTTAATGTTGTCATACTAGGTAATGAGAAAGTCTCCTTTTAGGAAACAGTTGGTACACTATGTGTACTTTTTACCAACTTTAGAATATGTCATTCCCCAAAAGATTTGTTTTATTCTTTTTTATATAAAGCAAAGTTTTCCTGCCTTGTAAAATCCTTGAAGCAAATACTTTGTTTAGCTTCTTGAGGAAATCGACATCGTTCAACGTGGCATTACCATCCACGTTGAGCTGAAACTCTTTCTTTTGGATCTTGTACTTAAGTCGCTGAACCGCAATAGCTGCTAAAGAGAAGACATCTTGTACTTTGAAGGAGTTAGTGCTGAAACTATCTTCAGCGAGACTATATTAACTTAGGTTATTTTATTTTCAAATCTATTGAGAGACTGAAGGGCACTCAACTGACCTAACAAAACAAAAGGGCACTTCAACTGACCTTAAGAAAACAATGTATAGCAGATATTGTAAGGTTTTTTTTTTGTTTTTTTCAGCCTAGATAGGGCGGAGGCTTTTCTTCCTCTTTTCTTTCTTTCTATTGATGGTGGCGCGTTTCGTTTTTGGGTACTTAGGGAAGTAACTTTAGATGAGTATGAAGCTCAATGGAATAGGTATGGGTTTATGAGTATTGGCTAAAGTGCAGGAGGTGCTTCGTTGACCAAAACACATTTTAGTCATGTCTAATTTATGCCTTCTTTTACTTATCATTTTTATGTTTATATTTGCATTGTGTTTATGTTTGTGTTATGGATACTATTTTTATAATTGTAGAATTAGTAGTGAATTCCTATTGCCACTTTTTATATTATGTCATACTTGATCGGTTATTTGATACGATAAATTTAAGTTTTTATAAGAGAACGTATTCAACCCCCCTCCCCCAAGTTTTCAACAATTGGTATCAAGAGCCTCGTCGCTCTATTTTTTAAACAATCGGTTTTCAAAGTGAAGTACGATCGATGTATCAGATTACCCATAAAGAGGGATATAATATGAAAAGTCTTTCTTTGCTTGATATATACTTTGAAGTTTTGTTATTAAAAATCTTTGTTATACTAGCTTGAAAGTTTCCTTGAAAAATAAAAGAAAGTTTTCTTAAAACAAGTTCGAGATAAAGAAAAGAGTTTGTAAATGTCAAGTTATGTCTTTGGAACAAATATATGTGATATATGTTAGGTGTCCCGTTTATTTAGTTTTACACCTTTATGTTGCTTCAAAATACAAGTTTTTGGCATAAAATGAGTTTAGGACGGATCCCTTTATAAAGGATCCGTGGGTACCGTTTTTGGATTTTGGTCATCTTAAAAAATTCGAGGTAAATCAATTGTTCGTCTGATTTCGATGAGGTCAAAAGAAAATTTGAAGTTCTTCGAATGTACTTTTCAATAGAATTGGTCTCAGGTCATAATTCAAAATTAAGTGAGTCAAATAAGCAAAATGTTACAAAGTGTCCAAAGTTTTGAGTTTTGTTTTAGTGTATAAATGAAAATTTTTGAGTAGGCCATGTCAAATTGATATCTTTTTAAAGTTGGTGTATTTTTCTTTAAAAGTAATATACTTTGTAAAATTTGGAAATGGGAAGAAACTAATTCACTTGTAAAGAAAATCAAGCTAAGTAAAAGGCAAACACCCCTAGGAGGTGGCCGAACTCCATAAGCCCAAATGGGATTGCCATTTAGTTCTTGGTTTAAGTCAATTACTTCTCAAGCAGTTTAACTAATTATGCCTAATTTAGTTTTCATATATTATATAAAACTTTAGTCTCGCGTTATTGTGTATGACCCCATGATATCATATATATATATATATATATATATATATATATATATATATATATATATATATATATATAATATATATAAATATATAAATATATAATATATATATAGAATATATATATATATCAATATTATAATATATATATATTATATATATAATAAAAAATATATATATAATATATATATATATATATATATATAGTATATATAATATATAAATATATATATATAAAAATATATAAATATATATATATATATTATATATATATAAATAGTAAATTATATATATATATATATATATAATATATATATAATATATGATATATATATATATATACATATATATATATATATATATATATATATATATATATATATATATATATATATATATATATATATATATATATATATATATATATATATATATAAATATATATATATATATATAAATATATATATATAATGAAGTAACCCTTTGTGTATGACCCCACGATATCATATATTAATGGCAGTATTTATTTATATTATATCATACACATATTTCTACAGAACCAAAGGCAGGTGGTGAAAGGAACCTCAATCCACCAAAGGTAGTAGTTGGGGAGGATGGGCAGGTGTTTTGGAACCTGACTTTGGAATGTTCTTTCTCAACTGATACAATCATGTTAGAGACATTGTCAAGAGTCAAAGACAACTTGAAGATACACTCGCTAGCTGATGTAGAGTCAACGAGTATGTATAAGAACTAGAAGATGAAGGACACGGTTCATCACAAATCGACAATTCCTTGATGATCCTTGAGCTCTATGGTCATTCCAATAGAGCTTAGCTTAATATATCTCTTAGGAATTTACGCGGGACTTTTTAAAAAAGCAAATGAGCAGGATAAAATGTATCTTGGATAAATTCAAAGACAAGTATGAGTTTGTAAAAAGAGATGAATAGTTGTCACTATTCCTCAAATGCAAGGTTGTTGTATTTCGAAAAATAGAAGCAGTTATTGAAAGATGTACTTCACCGGTAAATGTTTAACACGTTCCAACACCCCTCTTGACTTCCTTATTTTGTCTCTTATATAAATAAAATATTGGTCAAAGTAAATGACATATCTTTCATATTTATTGTATCATTTAAGAAGAGAATTTACTTTTGTATTTGAACTCATTATAGTCCCTGATCAAATCAGACACTCATAATTCAGTTGTAAACTCTTATATTTGTTTGAGTTTACTTGATGAGAGAGCAAACATTTTATTGTCATTTAATTAATTGTTTATCTGCAAGACACTTTATAATTTTTGATTCATTCAAATAAGAATTGTACTTTGGAAAGTTCATCATACTGTCTTTGTTTTAAATACTTTCATTCATTGTTTTTCATATATTGTCATGGAGAGTTTTGCTAATATTTGCCCACTGGGCACACCTTAAAGTGCATTTAATAAAGATAAACTTTCCTTTTAAATCAAAAATGCATTTAATGAACATAAATTAAACTCATAAGTTACCTTTATTACATAGAAATTTGATATTAATAACCTTAAACATTTCGTATATAAAGTGGTAAACATGTACACAGTTGGCACATGTTAGCAAAACCCCTTGAAATAACACAAAGTGTAATAAGGAAGTCCTATGACCGCATTAACTACTGCCATATGAGTGCCAACTCAGTTTTCTTTCTCGGTAACCAACTTCATTACCAACTTTGTTATTCTTCATTACCAACTTAGTATAACACAACAACTGAGGTCACCAGAAAAAAACATACCTCAATTAAACACAAATAGAACCCATAAAAACCATTTGATAAAAAACCCATACACAAAATGACCTTACATTGTGAGGGGAAACCTGCTTTGGCCTTTTCTACTCCTACTGGGATTTCGTTAGGGGGAAGATTTGAACCCCTCACTCTTTCTCCAGACCATAAGCCTAGGTGGTCTGGTTTAAGTTGCCATTGACTCGATCTGTGTGCACTACGTACCATAGTGTGTCTTGCTTTTCTTAATGCGAAGTACACATCCTTATGAGTATGTGTGTTATTAAAGGTGTCCGAGGTCATAGTGAGGGATATTGTATCAGGGCCTCAGTCTTGTGTTGCCTCCTCGTTGCGGATGATCTAATCTAAAGATTGATACCTGACGCAAATCAGTACAAATATGGTCATAGTGTTTGACTTTTAATAGAAATGGAATAAATCAGACTAAACTGTCGATAGACATTCACCCACTTACAAAGCAGATATAACAGGCATTACCAAACACAATATGAGGGGACGATAATGCAGACCAACATGTTTTTCAATTAATTCTCTCGATACAAGATTGTTTTTCGTATTTTGACATACACGTAGATTGTTAACTAACAGCCTATCAAGGTTACTGGTTTAAATAACTAATTACGCAAATATTTTTTTTAAATAGCAAAGAAAGAAATATGATAGACACTAGCAATAAGCTAGGAACCAATTACAAAAGAGATGAAATAGCATTACAAGGATCACAAATCTATTCTATCCATTTTGGTAAGACTTTCTTTTGCCTATAAGTAATCCAATTAAAGGTTGAAAGCTTCACATTATCAAGAATTATGTGCTTGTTGGGCCGCTCTGAATTGAAGACCATTTCGTTGCGGAACCTTGATATATTCTAAATGGTAGATTGCACAACGGTGTCAAAAAACATTTTGCACGCTGCTGGAACATGGGCCTTTTCGGCAAGGCTGATGACATCTTGTAGGTTTGAAAAGTTGACGTTGCTTAATTTCCACCAATCAACAACACCTCTCCAAGTTTCTTTTGCTAACTCACAATAAACGAAAAAATGCTCTTTAGATTCTAAAGCGTCATCACATATCGGGCAGCATATAGTATTAAGGTCAACCCCCCTGGTGTCGAGATTTAATCTTGTTAGAAGTCTTGTGTTTGAAGTTCTCCAAGAGAAGATATTTATTTTTAAGGGCAAAATTTTGTTCTAGCGAGTTGGGTTTGAAAGTGTGTTGTTAGACATAGCTATGATGTGAGCTCTTAAACCCTTGATTATAAAGACTTGGGAATCTATAACAGTGCACTCCTACTGGTCTTCGTGTAGAGTTAAACAGAGATGGGAAACAAGATTACAAAGTACCGATAGCTCATTAAGCTCTTCTTCAGAACGAATGGGTCAATTCCACGCCCACTTGAAGACAAGGTTTCTGTTTAAGGGTGCTACAGATGTTGTAGGAGAAGTAAAAGTTGTTGAGGGAGCAGTTGTAGTATTCAAAGGGATGTAAAAAGGTGTCCGATCTCTTACAAGGCAAGAAGGTCCGGTCTCTAATCGAAATAGTCTCGGGAAGTTGGCTTTACGATTAGAGCCACCTAGCCAGTTTTCATGCCAAAAAAGAGTATCACAACCATTACCAATTCTCTTTTGAAGATAGAAGGAAGATTTATGTTGACTTTTAAAAAATCATCCTTAATCTTTGCAATTCAGAACCACGGACCAGACTTGGATTTGATGGATGGAATATCATGTAACCCACCATCGATACCATGAGTCGAACGGATTACTTGGCACCAAAGAGCTTGATCCTCGGTATGGAACCTCCACCACCATTTGCTAAGCATGGCTAAATTGCTAGATTTTAAATCTCCAATACTAAGTCCTCCCTTGGAGATGGGAGAGATTGCTTTGTCTTAAGCAATCCATGAAATCCTTTTTTCATCCATGGAGCCTCCCCAAAAAAATTTCCTTCTAATCCCTTCAAAAGTGTTAATGACCTTTGATGGAGCTTTAAAAGTTGAGAAGTAGTAAACACCAAGACTACCAAGAACGAATTTGACTAATGTAAGTCTTCCACCAAATGAAAGGGACTTTGACTTCCAACTAGATAGTCTCATTTGAAACTTTTCAATAAGTTTGTTCTAATTTGTGCATATTGACATTTTGGCGCCAATCGAGAGGCCTAAGTAGGTGCATAGGAAGTGGGAGGGAAGACAACCAATGGTTGAGGCAAGGGAGTTTAATTCTATTCGGCTAACACCAATACCATATAACTTGCTTTTGTTGTAATTGACTTTTAAACCGGAAGAAAGATGGAAGCAAGTCAAAATTCTTGATAAGTTCATGGCATTCAACAATTACCATTCACCCATAATCAAGGCATCATTCGCAAATTAAATGTAAGAAATATGGATGTTGTTTTTACCCACTTTAACCCCATGAAAGATATTATTGTTTCTTGCTTGTAAGAGAGCCACATTGAGGGTTTCAATGGCAAGAATGAAAAGGAAATGTGATAAAGGATCTCCTTGCCTAAGACCCTTCTCAACTTTAAATTCTTTTGTTGGCGATCCATTGATGAGAACCAAAGCAATTGCCAAATTAAGGCAAGAATATATCCAATTTCTCCATTTGAGGCTAAAACCCATTTGTTCCATAATAGACTCTAAAAAAGACCAATTCAAAGTGTCAAAAGCCTTCTCAAAGTCTACCTTAAGGAACATTAATCTCTTTTTATGTTTCTTTACCCAAGATATAATCTCATCAACAATGAGGGGACCATCAATGAGTTGACGTCCCTTGATAAACGTCATTTAGACTTCGCCAATAACCGAAGAGATTACATGAGCACAACGGTTGGCAAGAATTTTAGCAATAATTTTTTATTGAAACCGATAAGGCTAATAGGACGGAAGTCACCAATAACGATAGGGTCATCAACTTTCAGAATAAGAGTAATAAAGGATGAATTGCAGCCCCTCAGGATGACTGACGTCAATTCAAACTCTTTAACGTAAGCAAAAATGTCATCTTTAATGACATCCTAATGTTTCTTAATGAATTTGAAAGTAAAACCATCCGGGCCTGATGCTTTATCACCCCCACAATCCCAAACTGCATCTTTTATTTCTTGGAATGAAAAAGGTTGGTCAAGAAGATTTGATTCAGCAAGAGATAATTATTTAAAAAGATTACTTGAGAAAGATGGTCTCAATAAGTTACCTTTTTTATATTTCGATTCAAAGGATTAAAAAATGTTGAAATAAGGCTCTCTTTGGCAAACTTATGAAACTTGGAGGTCTGGTTTATAATTGTTCTAACAAGCTAATAGTTTGTTCCAGTGTTGTGTTGTTTTAAAGTGCAGGGTTCTTATTGTAACTTTGGTGGCTATATATTGAAGAGATCAGGATCTGGGCTGATCATCTTCTCACTTTTTGTAATCATCTCTCTCAAGTTTTACAAGCAAAATTTTAGAGTTTCATCTGGCTTCATCTAGTTTCATAGTGTTTGGATCATCTTGATCCTGGTTTAGTTTGGATCATCTTGATCCTGGTTTAGTTTGTATTAGGTTTATATTACAGTTTGTGTGAGTTCTTGTATAGAATAGATAGAATCCATTAAGAGGACTATCTGGGTTTTCTTTGTATTTGTTTGGCAAGAACCTGTGTTGGGGACTTGTCGTATTTGTACTCTTGATTAATAAAAGAAAAGATCACTGTGGGGAGGTTGGTTGGGTGATTCAAGAATTGGTGTTGTTTTTGTACCATTTTAACATAGTATCAGAGCTCTAGGTTATCTGGAAGAGCTCGTATTAGGGTTAATTGATCGATAGGAGAAATTAGGGTTTTGTCTTGAAACCCTAAAATTTAGAGGTTGTTGGTTTTATTTGTTCTTGGAGGTATTTGGGGGTGTTAATCGTTGATTGGCATCTTGGTTCATTGTTTTGGTGGTTAATTGAAGGAAACCCTAATTTTTGATTTGAGGGTTTCAGTTCTGAAGGTTCTGGGGTTAATTGGTTTCAATCTTTTCTAGACTAAGTGAATCTAGAAGGGGTGTGGTTTTGTCTTCCGCTGTTGTTTGTTCTTGAAAGCTCTGTAAGTCTTCTTTCTTCCTTTAAGCGATTCAGAGGTGAGTTCAGTGGGTGCAAATAGGCTAACTATTCTTGTCCGGTCACTAAAGTGGCTTGGAATCTGGCTCTAGTTAGTCCTAATTCACTGGACTTTATTCCTAAGGAGCTTGGGTGTGAGTTTCCTTATAGTAGTGCTTTTATTTGTTATGTCTTATTGATTTATATGCTTTCTTGGTTGTTCTTGTTTTTTGTTGCTAGTTTGTGTTTTAGTTGGTTCTTGGTCTGCTGTTTGTGTATCTGTTTTTTTGTTCTTTGCTTTTGTTTCATTATGGCTATTATGATTGGTTCTTTAGATTAGGGAAATCCCCTGCATTTACATCAAAATGACTCTAGTTGTGCTTCTATTTGTTCCTTGAAATTGACTGAGGTTGAGAACTATAGGGTTTGGGCCAGTGTAATGAAATTAGCCTTACAAGTTAAGCATAAAATGGGGTTTATTAATGGAACTTGTATTAAACAAACTTATGCTGCTAGTGCCCCATTGTTAGAACAATGGGATAGGTGTAATGCTGCGGTCTTAAATTAGATTTTAAGTTCTCTGTCTCAAGATGTGTATTTAGGTCATGTTTTCTCTAACAATGCTGCTACTGTTTGTAGAGAGTTACAAGAGACATATGATAGAGTTGATGGGTCTATAGTGTTTAACCTAATGCAAAAGATGAACTCTTGTAAGCAAGGTGGTATGCTTGTTTCTGAGTATTACTATAAACGCAACTCCCTCTAAAGAGAGTTTGATATTTTGACCAAATTACCTAAATGTACTTGTGAAGCTAGAAATGAATTGTTTGATCATGCTAAGTTGTTAAAGTTAATGCAGTTCCTTATGGGTCTTGATGGTGTCTATCAACCCATAAGGAGTAGCATCATGACTAGGGAAATCCTTCCTGAAGCCAAGGATGCTTTTCTGATAATATCTAGGGAAGAATCCCACATAGGGATTCCTCCTAGCTTTATTAAGGCTGAGAAACCCCAGGTTTCTGCCTTTATTACCAGACAAACTGATAACAATAATAATAGAAACAGAAACTGGTCTAATAATAGAAATAATGCAAACAGAGGAAACTATGATAGTTTGTTGTGTAAGAACTGTGGTTTAAAAGGTCATACTGTTGATAGATGTTTTAAGCTTATTGGTTATCCTCCTGGTTTTTAAAGAAATCCTAACTTGAAACCTGCAAATGGTTTTAATAACTCTAAAAGCAACAATGTTGATGTCAAAAAGGGAAGTGGGGGGTACTAGTAAGTCCAAAACATCTGGTAGTAGTACTGTGTCTCTTACTAATGAACTGGTTATGAAACTTATGAGTTTGTTGAATGAGAAGTCCTGCTTCACTGCTCAAGCCAATATGACAGGTATTAAGAGTTGTTCTTTTTTTAATTGTAATGTTTTCTTCAACCATCAATTCTATAAGTTCTTTTGTGCTAAGGTTAATATAAATGGAGTTAATTATCATCTGGGTTGGATAATTGACTCAGGGGCTAATCAACATATAACTAATAGTACTAAGAACATGTTTAACATTGTCTGTTGGTCATCCTAATGGTACTCTTGCCCAAATTACTTATGAGGGTAGTTTGAGACTGAATAATGATGTTGTTTTATTTGATGTCCTTGTTGTGCCTTAGTATTGTGTTAGTTTGTTATCTGTGCATAAACTGATTAAGGATAGCAAATTGGTTGTGATGTTTGATGAGTGTAAATGTCATATTCAGGATTTAAAAAGGGGGAGAGTTTTGGGGACTGGTAGTGAGTTTGGTGGATTGTATGTGTTTGATAATGATTACAATAAGTGTGCTTCTGTGAACCAAAGTGAGTTTTTTATCTGTCATGTTTCTAAAGATGTGTGGCATAATAGGCTAGGACACCTTGCTAACCAGGTTCTGCAGTTATTAAAAGGGTCTTTGAATTTAAATCATATAAATCATGAAAGTCCTTGTGAAATCTGTCATTAATCTAAGAAAATCAGAGAACCTTTTCCTTTGAGTAAAAATAAATCTACTTTCTTTGGACAGTTAATACATCTTGATGTATGGGGTCCTTACAGAGTGGTTAGCAGGGAGGGTTTTAGGTATTTTTTGACCATTGTTGATGACTATTCTAGGTCTGTTTGGGTGTATATGCTTAAGTCTAAAGATGAAGTATTTTCTATGTTTGTCAGTTTTTATAACCTTGTCTTAACTCAGTTTAATAAGAAAATTAAGACTATTAGATCTGATAATGGAACTGAATTCTTAAATAATAAAATGAGTACTTTTTTAGACTCAATGGGTGTTTTACATCAAACTACTGTTGCATATACTCCTACATCTGCTCAATGTAGCCAGAAGTCTTATGTTTTAGTAAGGGATTCCTCTAAGTTTTTGGCCTGAAAGTGTTTTAACTGCTGTTTATCTGATTAACAGGCTACCTTCCTTTATTTTGAATGGAAAATCTCCTTTTTATCTTGTCTATGGTAGGGAACCTAACCTTTCTCACTTAAGAAGTTTTGGGTGTTTGTGTTACGCTGGTATTATAAAAGAGTCTGATAAATTTTCTAGTAGGTCTGAAAAATGTGTTTTGATTGGATATGCTGGTGGGAAAAAAGCTTACAAGTTGTTTAGTCTTGAAAGTAGAAATGTTTTGTACTCCATGGATGTCAAGTTTTATGAAACTATTTTTCCTTATAAGATGAGTAGTTCTAAAACTGGTTTTGAAAATGAAAAAGTGTATGATGTTTCAAGTCTATTTTTTTTATTTTGTTGAGTCTGAAACAACACCTAAAACTTCAAGTCCCAATGATGAAGAGGAATGTACTTCTGGTAGAGATGGTAGTATGCATCAACCAGATGTTGAAAGTGATGGATCTAGAGATAATCCAGTCCAAAAACTTATCACCTCTCAAGCTAGACATGATGGTGAACATACTGCAACTCCTGTAGAAGAGAACACTCTGTCTGAGGGCAATATTGTCCCTTCATTAGAGGTTCCTGTTTTCCAAAATGTTCCTGAGGTTCAAACAAAGGAGGTTAGTCTTAGAAGGTCTAAGAGATCTTCTAAATTGCCTGATGAATTGAATGATTATGTGTTAGATAAAAAGGTTAAGTATGGGTTGAATATGTTGATCCCAATGAATAGATCTTGATTTCCTTTAGCTTGTGTAAAGGTTAGTAACCTTGGATAAATCCAAAACTACTAAGACAGAAACTATGATTATGAATACTACAAGTTATGCGGAAACTAACTTGTAATACTAAAAAGAACAATGAATACTAAACTTTGAATATATTGATTGATAATATTCTACCTAGATTACAGAATAACTAACTATGAGATTTGTAATTGAGGTGCTTTTCTAACTATGCCGTAGGGATCCTTTTATACACTAAGGAAACCCTAATGGGCTTACAAAACGCGTATAATGATAATGCATATCTATTCCTAATTTAACTCATGCATATCATAATAGCAGTACTAACTATATAAGACTAACAACACTAAATATTAACTAACAGTACTAACTATACTGGCAGTACTAACAATGTACTGGCAGTACTAACTATTATAACTAGCAGTACTAATAACTTAGACTATTTTCTTTAAACTTCAACAGCAACACAATCTTGAACCAACATTATTAACTTCTAAAACTAACAGTAGTAACTTCAGAAGCCTTCAATTCCCAAAAATCCTCCCTTAAACTTGATATTCACCTTGTTAATCATCAAGTTTCTTCAGTATCAGCATCTTGATTATTAGGAGGATGTATCCAAACACTCTTCTACTTCTGAAGTTGTTATCTTGTAAATCTGAGAAGCTCAAATGCCATCTGACTTTCATAATCAACCTCTAGTATTCTATTTAGCATCCTTGAAAGCATTTCTTGAGTTAGAGGATATTTCTTCTCAATCATCATGTGAATAGCAACTCCAGTATTCATCAACTGTACATGAACTTCACATAAATCAAACAATCTCCAGCTTATCAAGTTTTAGTCCTGTTGATTCTTCCATATTTCATCTTCTTCATTAGGCTCAAATAAGGTCTTCAGATCTCCCCAAAGTAACAAGTCATATTCTCCTGGACTTGTTGTCTCGTATCTTTCATTTACCAACCTATGTAGATCTATCACATCTTGTCTGTCAAAATCATCAAACATCTCACTGAATATCTTGGAACTTCCATCTCCTCTGATGATTTGATAATACATCATATTTTCATTCAAAATATGTGTCTTCCAATCAACAATTGGATATTTGGTGGCTAGAGATTCAACATCAATAGCAACATCATCCCTTGGAGCTACATCCATACTATCTCTAAGCTCCTCTTTTTCAGCATCATTATCCTCTTCAAGTTTCTGTTTCTTGGAACTTTCTTCTTCAGAATATGCTCTTGGTCTCTTTTTAGTGCTTTCTGCTTGCTGTTGACTGTCATCATCTATAGGCTTAAAGTCATCAATCCAATTCTTCTCTCTTTCATATAACTTCTAAATTTCTACAAAGGTCTTGTGCTTTAGTTGTTGATGAGTGTACTTACCCATATGTTTGAGGTAAGTAATCATCCTGTTCCTGACTTGAGTTCTTGTAGGTGGTTTGTTCCTTATTACCTCTGCTCTTTCTGCTGCCAATTGTTTCTTTCTTCTTTCAAAGAATTCTGCTAACAATCTGGCTCTTTCTTCAATTGTGTACTTTTCTTGCTCTTCATGTGTCAGTCTCATAGCCAGTTCATGCTCAGCATCTATTCTGGCTTGAATTTCTGGCTTGAGTTTCATCAAACTCTTCAGCTAAAGCAACACTAGTAGCTTCTTCTTGCTTTTGTCTTTCTTTTTGTGCTCTGTCCAACTCTTCTAACTCTTCCTCATGTAATCTTTGAGCTAACTCTGCATCACTTTCAATTTGATCCCTTCTTTTCACTTTCTCTAGTTTCTCAGGTTTTTCTTCAACCAGTACACCTTTACCTTTATCTTTTGGATCAATAGTTGGAAGAGGTTGAAGTGTTGTAGTTAATCTATTTAGTCTGGGAGTTTTTACCACATCACTGAAAGCAATTCCTTTTACTTTTGCTTTCTCACTTCTCATCTTTACAAGTGTCTGAGCAATAGTGAGATCTTCATCTATAAATGCAGTTGCAGCAGTTGTTGGAGGTGTTCTAGGTTCAGTAGTACCAATAGCTACACCAGTAGTAGTAACTGGTGCACTAACAACACTAACTCCAATGGTAGCAGTATTAATTATCTCTTCTTCAACATTGTCCATATCATCATAAAGTTCATCAAACTCACTATCTTGAAACATTGGCTTTGTCTTGTCATCTATCCTCCCCTGTTTGGATGCATCCTCCTCATCCAA
>BQNB010075389.1:6639-28305 GCA_026074375.1 Tanacetum coccineum
AGTAGTCACAATGAAGATGGAAATCCTGCTTGAGTCAACCTCAAACAAGCTCTCGGTAGGTGACTTGCGAGATTCTATATGAATCAAACTTATGACAACTGGATATCAATTTGGTCCAGAAAATGAATTGACGGTTGATAAATTTTGATAAAAGCTTAAAACTCTTGATGTGTTACAAAAAACTCTTTTACAAGTAATACGTCGCTTGATTTTCAAAATCAATTTTCTTGATTATCACTAACGTAAACATGCAGGTTAAAACGGTGGTGACAGTATCCTAATCAACCAAAGTCGATTCATTACCACATGTTCATGCTCATTCTACAAAGACAATCAATCATGAAAGCTCAAAATTTAAAGACAAAGACTTTCGCTAACTCTGATTTGAAGCTTTCAAGATGAGGCATAGTATGAGAATGTTGGCCAAAGACATAAGATCGTAAGATGGCAAAGACGATGAAGACAATGACAAAGGCTCAAAGTCAAGATCACAAAGCATGAAGTAACAAACCTACAACTAAGAACAAAGAGAAAGACCAAGACCACATGAGCTTAACGACAAAGCAATCTCATTGATCTCATGAAGGAGTGTCATCAATGAACTCACTTCGAGGGAGATTGTTAGCCTCAAAATATTGAGTCGAACATGAAGTTCGTCCATTATGTATGTTAGTCTCGGTCAATCAATTAGTTAACGTTGTAATAGGAAAGTATCGGGAATCTGGCTCGATAATTAAACTAATATTGTATATGTTTCGGGTTTAATCCCAAGCAAGACCCGAGCCCGGATCCTAGTTAAATATCCCGCACGTCACTTTAAGTGTCGGGGTATATATATTCCTTTTCCACTTTGGAAAAGGTACAGGTTGATTTTCATTTTATAATATTTCACTTTCTAATTTCTCTCTCAACTCTCTCTCTCTTCTTTCTCTCTCTAAAACATCATCTCTTCTTCTCTTTTCTAGTTCGATTCGTGTTGTGTTATATGTAGTGAAGTGTTTACGGGATCCTACTGTAAGGCACGTAACAATTAACTAGCCGGGTACCCGCGCAATGCGGCGGCGGGTATCCGGTAACTAAATATTGTTGGGAGCAAACGTTGTTCATTTATATGTTTTTTATAATAATAATTTTATGAAATAATGACAAATTTTAATTAAAATAACTATAAACCATACCGATGCCACTATTTCACATCCAAATAACATAAGATTCAAATTAAAAAGAATAGCATAAGTAGTATATTTAAAGACATAAATTGAAGATAAACGTCAATACAAAATGAAATGTAATTGACATAAACACAGAAATGTCAACTATTAATATGCATCATTAGCTGCAATATCTTTATCCTTTTATCCGCATGATCTTTAGACATTGAAATAAAAGTGAAGGGATATTGGTATCACCAGAAGTAGCTTGAGCATCTTCGTGTAGTACATCTATCACATCATCACCGTTGAACCTATCGAGAAACCTCTTAAATTCATAAACTTTTTAAATTTGTAATAAAAACAAAAGACGTTAGCATTGCTTTAATAATAATAATTTTACTTTATACCAATGGTTCCATGTATCTTTTTCTCCAATTTTTCATATTTCCAATCATAATCAAAAGGCTGTGCGTAGAGTAAATAAATAAAATGAGTATATATTATTGTAATGCTATATTATATTCTCATTGAAATGTGAATTACCTTCTTACAATTGTGAGCCATAACTTTTTTAAGTGTTAAGCCATAATTCATCTTCTCTACAAAATCTCAAGTTGAGATTATTGTCTTAACATAAAAAATACACAAATAAATGTAAAGTTTGAACAATCTTATTAAAAGGTAACCACCCCATCTAAAGCCCAACAAACATTGGCGAGTGCCCTTTTTAGTGAGATGGTCAATGATATGGAAGTCCGCTTTGACATGACTGTGAGACAGAAAGCAGTTTTTGAGTGTTTACGCGCACCACATGCTCAGGATTTCTTACTAGCTATCCCTATAGACGGGCTTGGTCAACATATGTCACCGGTGGAATATCGCACTATCCTTAAGTATCGTCTCATGATTCCATTATTTCCGGTTGACGCGATATGTCCTGTTTGTCGCAAGGCATGTTTGGATTCTTTTGGGGAACATGCAGTTCATTGTAAAGAACTCATAGGCTTCAAGTACCGACACGATATGGTTAGGGACATCCTTTTTGACATATGTAGGCGCGTCGGGATCTCTATCAAGAAAGAGGCACCTGTGAATTTCTTGACTGACCCGTCAGACGGAAGATCCACACTCAGACCGGCTGACATTTTAGTTTTTGGATGGGTTGGAGGAAAACATGCATGTGTTGATTTGACTGGGGTTTCTCCTCTCGTGGGGTTGAGCAGTCGGGGTCTTACAGTGGGTGAGGCTGCTTTAAAAGCCGCCTCGTGCAAAGTGACAAAACACGAGAAAGCATGCTTTGAAAATCAACACGTGTTTATTCTCTTCGCGTTTGATACATTTGGGTTCCTTACACCTGAGGCGGTTGAGCTACTTACCAGAGTCCAGCGTGTTATGAACAGTAATGTTATGACACCTAGGTCCACAAACGTTGTATTTAATCGAATTGGCTTTGCAATACAAAAAGGGCTAGCGGCGCAGCTTGTTGCCCGTTTGCCTTCCCCTGCTATGTAATCCTTTTTATAATGTATATAAAATTATTTATTAAAAAAATAAAAAAGGTAACATTTTTTTATAGGATAGTTTAGGTACTTGCTAGTAAGTACAATGACACTAACGAAGTAAAGATCAAAAGATATACCAAATTTACCTCAACACTTAAAGCAATATCGTACATGATGTCTTCATCTTCAAGTTGAACATCCTTTGGATCATTTTTATCAACGCCATCTGGGTTAATCTAAATAACAAAGTGAAAAAGATAAATTGTTAACAATATAATAATCGAATAAAATAATCAAGAACCTAATCGTTTATAAAAAATATATTTTTACCTTAAAGATTTATGAAGATTTGACTTGTCGAATGATGTATGCCATAGTGTTAGAACCCATTGAAGTTTTAATTTTTTGATTAAAATTTTGAAGATGGATTATCAATGTCAATCATATATATATATATATTACTAATAAATGAGCGGTTTCAACATTAAATGTTTGTAACGACCATGACCTATTAAATGAGCGGTTTCAATATTAACTCAATGACCATGATTATGGTCATGTAAACACTATGCATTCATAAAGGAGGTTATGAGATTAATTGACCGATTAATGCTAATAACTCCTTTTGACCATGAGTTACAAACTCTTTTAAATATGTTATTATTAACACATGCTAGTTAAAAAACGTATACATTAAATCTGGTGTGAATTTAAAAATGTGTATGGTGAACATTAACTAACTGGCTTTATATCTTTTCCAAACAAAAAATGTTTTGGTCCCTTAAAAATTTAAGACTTCTAAAATATAATCACACGGGTACCCACCGCTGCAACGACGACGGGTACCCTGTGAATGATAATTAAAATTAAAATAACTTTAAGCAATAACAATGAAAAGTATTTCATATCCAAATAAACACAAGATCCAAATAGAAGAACAAATTTATTAATTAAATCATATCAAAATATTATAAACAAATATGAAAAGAAAGAAAAATATACATACCAAACACATAAGGATGCAGAAAATTACCAAAAACATCATTCATCTTCAAATCCGGTGTCCACCTTCGACCACTTCTTCATGTCTGGTATTCACAATACCGCTGCCACTTCTTTCATGAAAACGACAACCTAGAATAATAAACCCCAAATCATAAACAAATAACATAAATAAAATCTAATATAGAACTTAATGATGTCTAGTTACAGATGTTAGCACTAAAACCTCTCAATCTTTAAATCGGATGGTAGATCTCGAATGGTATAAAGAAGGAGAAGATGTTAGGTAATTATGTGTAAAATTAAGGTGTTGGCTTTTTATACAAACAAAGAGGAAAAGATGTGGTTGTAACCGCTACTAAATCACATTGATTGGGCTATTAAATCACATTGATTAAAATAAGTTGTTACAATTTTATTCATTTGTATGTATTAATTTTATTTAATTATATTCATTGTGTATTAACTTTTGAATGACTTTTATGGCTTTTTAATTCATATATGTATAAACTTTCCCAAAAAGGAAATGTTTTTTACTTAATTCTAAAAATAGAAAATGGGCTAAATGCTTTATAAAGTAGTAGAGATTTTTTCAATATAACTTTGACAACACAAATTTATTATGTTAGGTGATGTATATTTCTTAAAATAATTTGAAATTAAATATCTTTGTATTCATTTAAACAATTTTTGAGCTTTGTTGATTGCTTTGCCGTTTTTTACCTTTCAAATCAAATACTAAGCCAAATTATGTTTGTAATTACTGAATCTAAATGGATTTCTTTGATTTCATTTTGTTCTTAAATACGGGCTGTTAGCCTCAAAATATTGAGTCGAACAAGGAATAAATATTGAGTCGAACAAGGAAGTCTCAATCATTCATTTAAGAAGTCTCTGTAACACTCGTAAAAAATCCTAAATACCAGTCATTGACTTTTTGTACTTCAGTTTGACTTTATCGAATTTCGTGTTAATTTTACGTTTAACCGAGAAGTTATCCCGCTTGTATCTGAGGATCGTTACCGGAAGCATTCCGGGTTGCTATTTTATGTAGTCTCTTAGTAGACATCGTGTTTTTACGTTTCGTATCGATATTTAAATTTTCAGAATTTTACGCGCAGTTATCGCGCGTTTTTAGTTTTTGCGTATACAGTCAATACCGTTTAAAAATATCTTAAGATAGTGTAAATAAATATCTAGAAGCATAGGATTCCAATCATTATTTAAACTTTCAAAAATTGCAAAAAAAACCCTCCCTTTTCCCTCTTTTTCGTCCGCCACCCTCCACATACACACACTCTTTAAATTTTTTCACTTTAGTCCCTCTAGATATTCTAGCATCTAGGATTCCCACCAAAGGAAGGTTCTAGGTTCAAATCTTACCATGAACCTAGACACCTCATTCATCCTATATAATTTCCACTTCACCTCATTTCTTTCATTCTTATCTCTCTCTAAAAACACACACATAAAAATTTCTCTCTTATCCATCTCTCTGTGGTTCGTCCGCCGCCAACAACAACCACACCATCACCATTGTTCAACTTTGATCAAGATTTTGGAAGCTCAAGTATATTCGGGTTATATTCATATAGTTAGTTTGGGTATATATTCACCGTTCGGGTTGCTCGTTAGTTTTGATCATCTTCTAAATCTTTCGTTCTTGTAAGTTCATCTTATTTTTATAAAACTTATACTTCCTTAATCTTTGCAACGTTTAGAAGCTAGTTGTACAAACGGATTGTTAAAAATAAAAGCTTTAAAATCTACACAACCTTAAAAAAGGTTGTGTCTTTGGTTCAAAAAACATAAAAAGGAAAGAAAGGAAATATTAGTTGTATTGTCGTGGTGAACTTTTTATAAAGATATGATTTTTATAAAGCTTATTACTTATTTTGGCTTAATAATAAGCTCGATCGAGCTTATTTGAGTACTTATGTGTGTCGAACTCAACATAGAACCATAAAGGTTTGAACTTTATGCTTATTTGTATATTGTCTTGTTTTTCTAGCTTATTTTCTTAGCTTATTTGGTAACTTATAAGGTTTTGAGCTTAACGGGCTTAATAAATGAGCCCAAATGTGTTTGTTTGGTTGTTGTGGGTTTCGGCCCAACACCAAGCCCAAACCGTGGGCTATAAGCCACGGCTTGGCTTATTTGATGGCTTATTTGTGTAGCTTATTGGTTAAACTAAAAGCTTATTTGTTTATTTATTTACTTGTTGGATTAATTTCGGACTCGTAATAATCTATATATTTTGGTTAGGCTTATTGGGCCTAAAAGCCCAATAAGTATCCATTAAGGTTTTCGGCTTATTTTATAAAGAAATATATTAGCGTAATGTATTGGCAATTTGTGAAAAGGGTTTTGAAAGTATTTTGAGATTAAAGTCTACGACTTTGAAAAACTAATATTTACAAACGGGTCATGCCGAAATTTCGTAAAAAATATATACTTAGAATTATTTGTCAAAACATATACATATAAAACCTTTCTAAAACATCTTAATTATAAATAATAAATAATGTATATACTTAATATATATTACTACTATATACTAAAGATCATTTTGTGGTCCTCTCACAATTACTACAGTAACAAATATTTTATTCACTAAATCAATATTTTAATCATTAAACAAATATAAACCTCATTCATCTTTCTCACTCACACATCCTTCTCTTCTCCCCTGTACACTCATAAGCACACAAATAAGCCAGGTGTCCATCCACCGACCCATTATCTTCATTAGATACAACCATCCACAATACTACCGCCTCTTTTTTTCCCGCAGTGGTTTCCACCAAACAAGAGAACACACACACCATACGGTGCGACAGCTTAAACAAACAAGAAACAGGCGTATTTCACTTTGAAGATGGAGAAGAAAATTGAATATACCAGGTTATGCCTAAATCAAATCATAAGTTTATTAACCTTAATTAAATTCTCAATTTTGAGTATTCTTTTAGTTTTAGGTTTTTTTTTTAATTTTGAGTTTTGGGTGTTTATAAGTATCTGAACAAATGGGCAGTAACTCATTTTAGGGTTTTTTTATTTTTAATTATTTGGGTTTCTTAAGGAATGATTTGTTACTCAAAAAAAATATTGATTTTGGCTATGTAGGCATTTGAGATAGAAACTAAGTGCCTGTCACTTATGGAATCAAAAGGGGATATCTCGGTGTCTTTATTCCGTCACAAGCCAACCAGGTTCAAGACTTCAAGATCAATGTGTGTATGTGATCACTCGATTATATATATCTCAACTGTTATATGATTTTGCAGTCACGTGTATGGATTAGAAACGCTGCTGTTTCACGGGATTGACGGAATCGCCTAATTTATTTTCTTTTACTTTTCAGCAAAACAAAAAGTTCGATCCTGATGATAAGCATCACATTGTGCGTATTTATGATTGCTTTGTGTATCAACGGAATTTGTGCATTGCTTTTGAACTGCTCGATACAAATTTGTAAGTTTCAGCATGATGTAAAGACCATAGAGCATCTGCTATTGGTGTTTTCCTTTCTTTTTTTGTTCATTTAGGTTTAAGCTTTTCTTTTTACATTAGGTATGAGCTTATAAAGCTAAATCATTTCCAGGGAGGTGTCTTTGAATATGATATTCGATGTTTCATTTTACCTCCATTCACCTTTTTAAATTCTTGCAGATAATATTCGGCGTGGCGAAACATGTTGAGAGCTATTGTGCACATCTTTTGCTTTCAAGATAGGGTATATGTTATCCAACCCTCACATGCTTTCACTATCAAATAATAAGTTAAAACATAAGTGTGTTGGGTACTTGGGTAGCGGTGCTGAAACGGGGTCTGAAATCGGTGCATTTGGGTGTTAAAATAGGGCTTGAAACGTGTTGGTTTAGGGGTTGAACTGGGTTCGTTTGGGGCTGAAATGGGTGATTTTGGGGGCTCAAATAGGTGTGGATTTAGAGGCTGAAATGGGTGGGTTTGGGGGATGAACTTGGCTGCTGAAATGGGGACTAAAACGGGTATGTTTGGTTGCTGAAATGGGACTAAAATGGTTGCGTTGGGAGGCTGAAATGGGTGAGTTTGGATGCTGAAATAGGGGATGAGATCGGTGTGTTTGGGGTGCGGAAATGAGGCCTAAAACTGGTGGGTTTAGGGGATAAGATGGGTAGGTTCGGGTGATGAAACGGTTGCGTATAAGATAAAGAAGTAGCTTCTAACAGGTATGCTAAAGTTATGTTAAAAAAAGCCTTGAATTAGTAATCTGATGTGTTTATTGAAATGATTTACGAAGTTGTATTCGTTTAGACTTAGACTGTCTCACAATCAACTGTTTGAACGACTTGACCCGTCACCCTTTCAGGTTCATTTTTATACTTTCACCCATTTTAATATAAGCACAAACAAAATTGACCCGTTTATATGTGGATGGGTTGCAACGGTCAACTATGTTCGTTTTCATATTTATGGCACTAAATTTTTTAGTCTAACAACTACTGGAGCAGTCTGCAACATGTCTAACCCCATGATCCAGGAACACTTCCCTTTTAGTTGGGTGTCTTAAACCTAATAAACTTATATAAACCCATAAGTCTCAAAATAAGCCGGAAAATTAGGGCTTATGAAAAATAAGCCGAAATAAATATGCTCATAAGCCCACATATAAGCCGAAACAAACACCCGCGTAGCTTTGCTCAAAAATAAGCACACTCTATTATAGAACACAATCTGCGTATATACTTGCAACAATCAT
The DNA here is from genome assembly GCA_026074375.1 of Tanacetum coccineum. Taxonomy (NCBI): domain Eukaryota; kingdom Viridiplantae; phylum Streptophyta; class Magnoliopsida; order Asterales; family Asteraceae; genus Tanacetum; species Tanacetum coccineum. The sequence goes on from BQNB010075389.1 coordinate 15,039, forward strand.
TAGAATACCATTTTTCTAACACGTCAAAAGTTACTTTATTTGATCATTTCTTATACCAATTGTGTCCATCTTCTTATTCTCATGGAAGTACACATTTTGGCTTAACAGTTGTTCAAACACTCATTCTTTATATGCTTAGAAAAGGCTTTTTTTACTCTTCTATTCATTTGCCATGTTGAGTTTTAGGCTAAATTTAAGTTATGACTTTGCAACATAATATTCCAAATACAAAAACATAAAGCTCATTGCTTTAAAAAAGCTCATGATTTGTGTATAAATGTTTATAAGGCTATGTTTACATACATATTTTACAAATACTGCATATATCAGTAGGCATTCCTACCATCATATCAAACTACAGATATTAAAAGATTTTGTACAACTAGGATACATAAAATGCTATACGGTTAGCGTAGTGTGTCTATTAGCCCTTCGGATATAGCACTTTTAGATGTTTACGTACTTGAATTTTCCACATTTAATTTAAAATGATCCAGGTATATAATGTCTTGAGATGTTTTTGTGTGTATCAAGGATTGGGGTATGCTATGTAGTAATTCTGAGAATTCATGGTTATTAGATAAGCTCATTTTGCCTAAATGGTCCATCTACTTCATATCAATGGTAATTATTGATCTAATTTACTATTTCAGCTATGAAAAAGAGTTTTAGTGATCATGTATCTTGCATGTGTGGGCCTCAAGTCAGCCATGTTGGAGTAGGAGTGCAATAGCGCAACAGGGTAGGAAACTACAACCCTTTTGATTGGAGTAGGACTCACAATCAACCGACCTGAATTAGTGTCCTGAAACTTCAACCCGCCTGAAAATTTAAGAAAACGGTGAAAGATGTGCATGGTATCAATTAATTAAATGAACTTCAGGCATTTTAGTTTCAACTAATTTCTATATGTCTTTTGTGTTTGATTCAACGTTAAATGGTCTGACTTAATGAGCATACTCATACTTATGGTTTTTGACTTCATTTTTGACGTTTTACCACTTAATGAGCATGATGTGAAATCCGATAAACCACAGGGTTAAAAATGGAGTAAAAATATTGAAGAAAAAACTAAATCATAAGGTGGTTGGGGTGATTCATGGGGCAACTAAAAAGACAAGAATAAACCTTAAGACGGGGCTGAAGGGTCAAGTGAACAGACTACTGATAAATGGGAGTAATTGGGGATGCAACAGGAAGGAGGAACAAAAACAGGACCAAGGCGGGTGTAAGATGAAAAAGGGATGGGTTCCTAAAAGAGATCACCCTGCGCGGCCAGTTGGGGGACTAAATGACGGTCTTGGTTATTACGTTTACGTTAATTACACCGTATTGCGGAATCTTATTATCATTACTCTTAATTTTCTAATTTTTTGAATTTTCATGCTCTATCAAAAAGATGGTGACGTCTTTTTTTTGTGATTGCTTACAGGTTCTGTCTAATGGAGGGAAAGACAAGAGGGTGATGTTGGCTATGGTTATGGTTTAGACGCTTCCCGAGAACCTGTTACAAAATATCGAGTGCTTGGTCCTACGATAAGTGGTTTTTCATGGCTCAAGTTGTGCCCACTTACAAATCATAAGCATCAGGTATGAGCCATATACACCAGCTATTTTCGATTTATGATAGTTGAATGTGCAGACATGCAACATGTCATAATAGTGATTTAAATCTAAACGGGCAAGATTTGGTTAAGTTCTAATTCCTTCTTATGTTTTTAAATAGATACTAGATGTAGTACTGTATATTATTACACCTATCCTATAAATATCTGTATAATGGGGTTCGGGAGGTTGTATGCACTTATTAATGGTATTAAGGCTTTAGCCAAGGTCTTAAAAAAGAAGTCGCATAAGATCAATCATAGTTAAGGAACAAATAACCGGTTTGGTCCAGGCCTGCTGCACATATACAGTTTTAGAGGAAATGCCAAACACCCCTAAATTATATATAATGCACGCCTAAGTTTTAGAGGAAATGCCAAACACCTTTAAGTTTTAGAGGTCTGCTGCACATATCATAACTAAGAGATTTTGGGTCTGTTGCAATATAAGGGATGTTAGCATAAGCTTTTTCTATATGATCTCCGAAACAGCCTCTAAAACTGCAGGTTTTTCATATGTGTATCACACCTGCCCTTCTCATTGTGGACACCCAACATATTTTCAACTTCCACCTGTTTCCATTTTTAAACAATAACAATACCTAATCCTGTATGAACTAGGTACCTGTTTCCATTTTTAAATCCACTTAAATGATCATGAGTACGGGTATAGTGAAACGAAATGGATAGAACCAAGACTTTAGATAAAAAAGGAAACAATTCAAGTGAGGCAGAATCGCTCAAAGAGTAAGATTTAATACATTGAGAGACTATACTTATTTTTTATTTGCATATTATTTACCTGAGAGTGTATTGAAATTAAAATTTACTCGGATCAAGTTCTGGATGCTGAAAATGGCATGCAAAACAGATAGTGCAGTTATTACTCTACAAAGGTACCAAAATTCGATACTAGATTTTTTAAAGTGTATAAAACCTTTTATACTGTAATTTAACATGCATGTACTAATTGTAATTGTTCTATATTTACAGCATGTACATCATCAAAGCTTAAGATCACTATTGTTGTGCTTTCTCTATATCGTGCACAAGTTCAGTCTTTGCAACAAATGCTTGAAGTCCATTGTCAAAATAATGAGCTCTTCAAAGTAGAAGAATATCAAGGTGTAAAGGTGGATGTTGTAATAATATCAACAGTAGGAGCCCATGCATACAATGTTACTATAATTGATGAACACTGTTTTCGTGTATTATTAGATTTATTGTGTAAGAAATACAGTAGTATGTGAATACTTGGATACTAATTTTGGCTTTAAGTAGAATGCGATTTAATTATGTATTGGTTTGGATTGTCGATTTCCTTTTCGGTTAATGATTGTACAAATGTGTAACTTAATTTGTTAGTTTTGACATACGTGTTTTACAGAATTAAGTTTTTATAATAAAAAAACGCTTTATACAAAACGCGCCGCAGCGAAGCGCGGGTTTTCAAATCTTGTAGATAAACAAAAATACATATTTACATTTTTATATCCAAGTATTTTCTTTAATACCGACAGTTAAGGGTGCTCGTGCGAGGGTAGCACTAGCACGGGTGACCTGTCGGGAAGTTACGTAAATTAAAAACATAAAAACATCATTATCGGATTGTCTAAATCATTATTTTAGGTTACCGGGTAAAATGCCGAAACTTATTTATTTTGTTTATTTTCTTATTATACTCTATATATTTATATTAATCTTCGTAATACGTTTCATCGAGTCAAAACCACTACGACTACTACACAACCAACGTTACTAAAACATTTTCGTAATAACCGTACAACTACTTTCTAAACACTCATATACATGCGTAATTCGCGTCATACTTATTCTGAACCCGACCGTTTATTCTTTAGGTCGTGACCGCGTACCGTCGTCTTTTACCGTGTGATCATTCTACTAGCCTTTTCACTACTTCATTTCACCAATTAAGGTGAGTTCGTAGCCCTACATTACTATTTTTGAGGTGAAAGCATTGCTTGTTTTTGAACCTTGGACATAAATTTTGCTCGAATACTTTGCTTGTTTACGTGTTGCCTAAGTAGCGATAACCCACTATATGCCCCACTATCATGAACCGTTAATTACCGTGAGTAGGTGCGAGTGTTATAAATAGATCTATTTGGGATTGACATCCCCGTTCGGGTAAGTAGCGCTTACTAGTTCGAGATACGAACAAACGAACGTATACCATGTCGGAATGCGGATGTTTCGGGTTGAACATCTACCAAGGCACTTAATATTCTTACTATGTATGAAATTGATTGGCATACAAACTGTCGTAGCCTTGGTTTCATGAGCTTAGAGCAACATAAATACACTTTTGTGCTTATTGTATGTGTTACAATGATCATGCGTTTTAATCTATTGTGTTCCATACTTATGATATAACTAAACCTGCGAATTCACTAACTTTATGTTGACAGTTTTAAGCATGCTTTCAGGTACTTGATTTGAATTCTTATTTGCATTGCTGTGTGGTATCTTCCTACTATCAGAATGCACTTTTCAAGACTTATTTACTTATCATACTCATTGTCTTTTTAAATGTTTTAAGCTTTCGCTATCATGTACTCGCGTTTCCGCAAACCTTTTTTATTATGCTATAAGTTGATGTAAAACTTATTTATATTTCAAATCAATGAAATGAGTATGAACGTATTTTAAAACGCCCCATAGAGGTCGTTCTCTTGATTTTGTGTGATGGATATTATGACGTCACGCCCTCGGACACGTATTCCGTCCAGACCCCGTCTAGGGGTGTGACAGATTGGTATTCAGAGCCAAGGTTATAGAGAACCAAGTAGTATATACTAGGTCTGGTCTATAACCAGTATGTGATCCTACGTGTTATTACTTGCTTACGTATATATCTACTAGTGATACGTATATAAGTATTATATTACTATAATTCTACTTACATTTATTTTTGCCAGATTATATCCTATATTATGATTATTTTATTCACCATACGCATCCTGCTCAACATTAATGTTGGGATTTTTCATAGGTTTATGTAAACGTATATGCACGGACCGCAAGACTTTACCGTGATAATGCCAACAGATGCAGACATCACAAATGTAATTTCATTCTTCCTAAGCTCATGACACCGACAGCTCGACATAAATGAATACCAATATTTAAATATTGACTACAGTGCCCGTGATGTGTTCAAACCGGTTAATCTAAAATCGTCATGATATACTTTCGTTTATAGTGATAGCTGAGTCACCCAGAACTGGGGAGGAGTCTATCCATAGATCTATCTATAATCACTCGCGCTTCCAAACCAGGAATTAACAGTTCATGATTCATGGGCATAGTGGGTTATCGCTACTTAGGCAAACACGTAATCATGGTAAAATGTACACTTGCGTCCAATTTGTAAAACAAAGCATGTTTCTTACCCCAAAACTTGTAAATCAATAATTGTAAAACATGGGGCTATGAACTCACCTTGAGTGAGTAAATTGATAATAAAATATCCTAAGTAAAACGCGTCACGCTAACGCCAGAATGCAACCTAGTTAATATAGGTTGAATCGCAGTATTTTAAGTACCGTTGTCTAACAAACAAGCCGTATAATAATACCTATATAGTTTACATCTGTACTATCGTTCGGGCTATCATAATTAAGAGGTCATGACATGACGTACGAGGAGTTAGGATACTTTAAATCGTAAATCCAACAACTCGTCAATACGCCATCTGAAAAGGCCTCATTATGAAATTCCCTAGTAATATATGTAAGAAACCTTTAAATCACTTTCACTTCATTATGAAACAAGAAAATAAGATGAGAAGATTGGAAGAATTGTAGAGAGAAGTTAGAAAGAGAAAGGTAGAGAGAAAATAAGAGTTGGTTAATTCTTACAAATGAGAAAATCATCTTTCGGGTGTAAAATGTGCTACCAGTAAATGCCGAATTGGCCCATCAAGTGAAAGATTCCGTTTGCCAAAAAAGTACCAAATGTTGATAATTTTGGAGACTTTGGAGATATGAGCGCACGAAAATAGTAAAAGTTTAAAAATGTAAGAATTGGACACTCTTTGGAAACCAAAGGTGTACTTTACTCTATAATCATTGATGAAAATTTATATTTCTTTTCTATGTTTTTCTAAAATGAGATTCATGTTTCTTTTCTCTTTCTTTCTAATATGAGATTTTTATTAAAAAGTTCATTTAATTTTCCACTAAACTTACTTTTTTTTCTTAAAAAAACTTAAACAACAAAGAAAAAAAATATTCTTTTTTTCCTTATTCACAAATTTTAACTTATGAACAGAGTTAATAGCTTGAAATGTACTCCTAACTATTTTACCAAACACTTAGGGCCAGTTTGGTTCACCCAATTTCATGGGTTTTCGTTGTGTTTAGATTTTAGAATTGGGTGGAGCACGTGTTTGTTAAGAAAAAGAGGACGGTTTTGTATTTTTATACACATAAAAAAATATGAGTTGGAAACACACTAGTAAATTTTCTAAACCCTGGTATAATTTTAAAACCGGAGACCTTTTGATAATAAATGATAACACTTTGCCCCGCAATATTAAACATAATCTCAACTTCTCATTTTTTTTTTCCTTATTACCTCCTCTTTACCATATTCTAAACATTTATGATAAAGATTTTAGCATGTCACACAAAGAATTTTAACATCATCTTTCGTCCATAAAATTTTTAGTCTTCTTCTTCAATTATAAATCTCAAGTTGTTCTTGTTGATATAAGGTTTCAATTTTCCACTTTCACTAATTAGGGATCTCAATTAGTAAACGACGATTGTGTGTTTATAGAGATCCGTATTTCGATTTCAAAGCAGCAATTGGTTTACAAATTAATTTTGGGTTCTCGGTGGACTATAGGATTAAGGAAAAAGTTGTTTTTATGTTTACATCATATGCAAATCTTTTTTAATTGTTGTTATTATATATTTGGTTTTAAACACTGTTGGTAAATTGTTGTTTGTTATTGAGAACTTATTTGATGTTCTTGAGCTTGGAGGAGATGATTGTCTGGTAAAGCAATATAGTCATTAGTTTGATTCTAAGGGGCTATAAGGTAATTTACTATATGTCAACTGAAAATCTTTTGACTGAAATCACGTGAACCAAACAAGAAACGAGTTTCTTAAATGTGGTTTTTCTAGTTCTCCACTTTTTAAATTCTGCAGCAATTAAAAGTCGGTGAATTCAAATTTTATGAACCAAACACCCCCTTACTGTATTAGATATCTTTTTGAAAGCAGTATTTTAAGAACAACCCCCGCAATTTTTATCAAACATATTCGACTATATAAGTAATTTTAGAATTTAAAAGGGCTGTATATGAAAATACTTGAATCTCTCCCCTTGTCACTTTCAATACAACTGGAAAATGTCAAACATAAACCCCATGGATGAAACTTCCCAACACTTTCCCAGTTCCCCTGTTTCAACGTTAAAAAACGGGCCCCAAAGTCATACATACTTCGTCCTTTTATCTCTCTAAAACTCAAAACATCATATAATCTAATCATCTAACAAGAACAATGTCATCAAATGATGATCAAGATCACTCACACTTAAAAGGGTTTGTGATCATCACTTTACCACCTGCAGATAACCCATCTTTAGGCAAAACCATTACAGCTTTCACAGTACCAAACCACCCACAAAACCAACCTCAAAACCAACCACCAAATTTACCAATTTCATTAAACCAACCAAGATCAAATTTTGTCACATACCCAAGAAGGAGAATCTCATTTACTATAATGGGTATCTTTCTTTTTGCAATTTTGACTTTTATATCATTACAATCACCTCAAAATTTGTTAAAGTTAGGGTCTTTGACTGAGGTTGACCAAGATTATGATGAAAAAGAGGGTAACAAGACTAATTCTTTTGTTTTTCCATTGTATTCTAAATTGGGGTTTGGTGGAATGATGGATAAGAGAGATATGGAGGTTAAATTAGGGAAATCTATGATGTTTGGATCGAAAAGTTCGGTTTTGCCGCTTGATGATGGAGTGGTTGATAATAAGGTTGTTGCTAGTAGTAGCGCGGTTTTGCCTGTCAATGGGGATGAGCTAAGAGATGGGTATGCATCTAAGATGTAGTTTTTAATAAATTTTGGTGACTGCTCTAATTTTTTGTAATTAAGTCACACACTTACAAATTGTAGTGTAAAATCAGAATTTTTGCCTAGAAAATGTGAATGATAATAAGACGATATGAGGTGTGTGATTGTGTATGGATGTACGTCTATACAAGATCCTAAAGCATTTAGGTCTTCGCTTTAAGTAAGACCGTCTCAAAGTTATTTAGAGTGTGTCCAGTACTGTTTTGATCTTGATCAGATTTATGGGAAGTGAGTAGGATAATTTTAAATTCATATGTGCTTCTGGGAAACGAACCCAATCTGGTTTCAGCTGAAGCTTGCTTTTTTTTTTATTAGCTTACTTTTTAGGCTTATGGGCTTATTTGGAATTGAAAAAGCTCACAAGATCACTTTTTTCGGCTTATGAGCTTATCAACTCAAGCTTATAACTTATTTAAATCCATAAGCTCATACGTGATTATGTCTCCTATGCCAGAAAAAGTTGGGCTTAGAGCTTCTCTAAAATCAATAAGCCATAAGCCTAAAAAGTAAGCTAATAAAAAAAAAAGCAAGCTTCAGCTGAAACCAGATTGGGTTCGTTTCCCAGAAGCACATATGAATTTAAAATTATCCTACTCACTTCCCATAAATCTGATCAAGATCAAAACAGTACTGGGACACACTCTAAATAACTTTGATGACGGTTTACTTAAAGCGAAGACCTAAATGCTTTAGGATCTTGTATAGACGTACACTGTGTACTAGCAGTAGAAACATCAAGAGCAGTATTAACTGCTTCATTAGTTCTGCTAGTGTTTTTAGAAGATACAAAAGCCACATTCTAAGAGTTTGAGTTTGAGCTTGATTGGCTTTTAATTTCAGCTTCATACACCTTCAGATTGTTGTACAAGTCATCCATGCTCAACTCATCTAGATCTGGCTTGTTTCTCATAATCAAAGAAATGTTATTCCAGGCTGGTGGTAAACTTCTCAGCAACTTCAAATTTGCATCTTCTTAGGAGATGACTTCACCTTGAATTTCTAATTGGCTGATGAGTTTTTGAAACCTATCATAAATTTTGTCCAGTCCTTCAGATCTTGATGCAGTAAAATTCTTATATTGCTTCTTCAGGACAGTCTTCTGCATTCTCTTAGATTCTTTGTTACCTCCAAATCTAGTTTTGATAGCTTCCCATAGGCTCTTTGCATCCTTGATTTCGTGAAACTTCAATAGGTGCTCATCAGGAATGGCCAACAACAGAGTGCTCTTCGCCTTTAATTTGTTCTTTCTTGCTATCTTTTGTTCAACAGTCTTGGGAGGAATAGGACATTTAGTACTAGCTAATGCAACAGCAGGTGCATCACCATTCACAATAACTTCCCAAAGAGCATAGTCTATGTGAGTAAGATATTGCTCCATCCTTATGCTCCAGAGATCATAGTCTCTTGTTTTAAGCATAGGAAGCTTTAGTGAAGAGACTGTTTTGGTAGAATCTGACTGTGATTACATATCTTCTCTTAGACAATGAGATCTTGTGCAGATCTAGTGTTCTTCTTATTCAGAGTTTCTCAACAAGCTTTGATACCACTTGTTGATCCTAATGAATAGATCTTGATTTCCTTTAGCTTGTGTAAAGGTTAGTAACCTTGGATAAATCCAAAACTACTAAGACAGAAACTATGATTATGAATACTACAAGTTATGCGGAATCTAACTTGCAATACTAAGAAGAACAATGAATACTAAACTTTGAATATATTGATTGATAATATTCTGCCTAGGTTACAGAATAACTAACTATGAGATTTGTAATTGAAGTCCTAAGTTCTTTTCAAACTATGCCGTAGGGTTCTTTTTATACACTAAGGAAACCCTAATGGGCTTACAAAATGCGTATAATGATAATGCATATCTATTCCTAATTTAACTCATGCATATCATAATAGACGTACTAACTATATAAGACTAACAGCACTAAGTATTAACTAACAGTACTAACTATACTGGCAGTACTAACAATGTACTGGTAGCACTAACTATTATAACTATCAGTTTTAATAACTTAGACTATTTTCTTTAAACTTCAACATCAGTACAATCTTGAACTAGCAGTATTAACTTCCAAAACTAACAGTAGTAACTTCAGAAGCCTTCAGTTCCCAACAAGCCCTTACTGAGCATGGTTTTGTGCAATCTAAGTTTGATTATTCTTTGTTTACAAAGAATTCTGATAATGTATGCATTATCTTACTTGTGTATGTGGATGATATTGTGGTCACTAGGAATAATTTGAATGAAATTAAGAAGTTTAAACAATTTCTTAAGTCTAAGTTTCAAATTAAAGACTTAGGAAAGTTGAAATATTTTCTGGGTATTGAAGTTTTGGATAATAAAGATGGTATTTGTCTTAGTCAAAGGAAGTATTGTCTTAAGCTTTTACATAAATTTGGTCTTTTAGCTGCTAAATATGTTGACACTCCTTTACCTGAAAATGCTACTTTAAATCATACTGAATCTGATGATGATCATTTACTTGTGAATGTTTCAAATTATCAAAGACTTGTTGGTAAGCTTATATATCTGACTAATACAAGGCTTGATATAGCATATGATGTTCACTGCTTAAGCCAGTGTATGCACTCTCTTCTTAATTCTCATTTGGATGCTGCCCTGAGAGTCTTAAGATATCTTAAGGGTTCTCCAGGGAGTGGTATCCAGATTAACAAAACTGGTAATCTTAAGCTTAGAGCTTATGCTGATTCTGACTGGGCTAGGTGTTGCTACTAGAAAATTTGTTTCTAGATACTGTGTTTTCTTAGGTGATTCATTGGTTACATGGAAAAGTAAGAAGCAATCTACTTTGTCCAGGTCTTATGCCGAAGCAGAGTATAGAAGCATGGCTTCTGCAACTTGTAAAGTTATCTGGTTATCAAATTTGTTAGGTGATATGGGTGTTAAGAACCTTTTACCTATTGTGATGTATTGTGACAATAGTTCTGCTTTGCAGATTTGCTGTGCAAAACACTGCTTTTCATGAAAAAATCTAAACCAATTGAAATTGATGTTCACTTCGTTAGGAAAAAATTGCTTGTGTTGTTATTAAAACCTAAGAAAATATACCCACTCCAACAAATTGATATTCTCACTAAAGGTCTTGATATTGAGCAACACAAAATTTTGTGTGGTAAACTTGGAATGCTGGATATGTTTAAACTGGAAAAAACTTAAGGGAGGGTGTTAAATATATCAAGTTTTCATGTCTAAAAGTTTAGGGGCTTGTCTTGTGATATTCTTATTCTTTCTAACCTCTAATCCTATGTTTAATTTGTGTTTGTATGTCGGTTATATGTGCAGGGGTTAAAGTTGACAAGTGTTAATAGTTGCTGCCTATATAAGCTAGAGGGTTAGTTGGTCTTCATAATCATCATCTCTCTCTCTCTAAAAACTCCTAACCTCTCTCTTTCTCTCTCTCTCTCATCGTCTTGTTAGTTTTATGTTGATAGATCAATTGTTTTGATCTATCTGAGTATTGTATCATTATCAGTTGTATTGATTGATCATTCTTTGTGATCAATCTTGATTTCTTTTCTTGTATTATATTAGATCTGAGTTTTTAAGTGAATCAAGGGGTGGTTGGTTGGATTCACTCAATATTCATTATAATTTCTACATGGTATCAGAGCTCAGGCTCTAATCTAGTGATTTTACGAATTTAGGGTTTTCTTAGGGACTCTGCAAGTAGGAATAAGAAAAGAATCACATAACTATCAAATTTTATTTTATTTTTCAATTTTAAAGAACTTACATTATTTATTAAGCTCATGTTCTTCAAGCTAACTACTCATCTCAGGATTACACTTCTTCATTTAATAAAATTGTTCCCTTCCTTTGAATGCATAGCTTTTTCAGCAATACTTATAAGCCTTGAGAGCGAGAGAGATAAAGAGAGGGAGAGAGGGAGAAAGGGAGAGAGAGAAAGAGAGGGGGAGAGAGAAAGAGAGAAAGAGAGAGAGAGAGAGAGAGAGAGAGAGAGAGAGAGAAGGAGAGAGAGAGAGAGAGAGAGAGAGAGAGAGAGAGGAATTACACAAGTGACCAACCCCTTCTCCATAGGTGGAGAGGGGTATATATAGGGCTTGCTTGAAGCTAAGACACATATGTTACATAAGATGGCCCGGGCTCGGGTTTTGGTGGGCTTTAAGCCCGTAATGTATACAAGATTAGATTTCCTAATGAGCCCGTTTACCCTTTCTATCCCATTACAACATATATGATATAGTGACCGAGACTGTCACACCCCCAGACGGGGTCTGGACGGAATACGTGTCCGAGGGCGTGACGTCATAATATACATCACACAAAATCAAGAGAACGACCTCTATGGGGCGTTTTAAAAAGACGTTCATACTCATTACATTGATTTGAAATATAAATAAGTCTTACATTATTTCATAGCATAATAAAAAGGTTTGCGGAAACGGAAGTACATGATAGCGGAAGCATAAAACGTTTAATATGACAATGAGTATGATAAATAAACAAGTCTTAAAAAAAGTGCAGTCTGGCAGCAGGAAGATACCACACAGCAGTTCAATTAAGAATCCAAATCAAGTACCTGAAAGCATGCTTAAAACTGTCAACATAAAGTTGGTGAATTCGCAGGTTTAGTTATATCATAAGTATGGAACACAGAAGTTTAAAACGCATAAAAGTGTATTTACGTTGCTCTAAGCTCATGACACCGAGGCTACGACAGTTTGTTTGCCAATCAATTTCAGACATGGTAAGGATATTAAGAGCCCTGGTAGATGTTCAACCCGAAACATCTGAATTCCGACATGGTATACGTTTGTTAGTTTGTCTCTTGAACTAGTAAGCGCTACTTACCCAAACGGGGATGTCAATCCCAAATAGATCTATTTGTAACACTTGCGCCTACACAAGGTAACTAACGGTTCATGATAGTGGGGGCAAGGTGGGTTCGTAAACAAGCAAAGTATTCAAGCAAAATTTATGTCCAAGGTCTAAAAACAAGCAATGCTTTCACCTCAAAAATAGTAATGTAAAACGGTAAAACACGGGGCTACGAACTCACCTTGATTGGTGAAATGAAGTAGTGAAAAGGTTAGTAGAATGATCACACGGTAAAAGACGATGGTACGCAGTCATGACCTAAAGAATAAACGGTCGGGTTCAGAATAAGTATGACGCGGATTACAAATGTATGTGAGTGTTTAGAACGTAGTTGCACGGTTATTACAAAAATGCTTTAGTATCATTGTTTGTGTAGTAGTCGTACTGGTTTTGACTCGATGAAACGTATTACGAAGATTTATATAAATATATAGAGTATGATGAGAAAATAAGTAAAATAAATAAGTTTCGGCATTTTACCTAGTAACCCAAAATAATGATTTAGACAATTCGGTAATAATGTTTTTATGTTTTTAATTTACGTAATAATTAATAGAAATTTATATTTATAAAATTTAATAAAATTATATTTTTCGCCTTATATTCGGTATTAAAGAAAACACTTGAATATATAAAGTAAATATGTATTTTAGTTTATCTATA